>JAVTVY010018623.1:32500-71969 GCA_036873755.1 Hanleya hanleyi
TAGAACTTCTTGCGAATTGAGGTTTCTCAGAACTTGTTTTGCTTGGGGAAGAGTACTTCTGTCAATATGGCGGATTGTTTCAACGACCTTGCTCTTGGTGAGGTCCAGCCAATCAGCGAGTACTGTAGGTTCAACTTTTTTCGCTTAGACCAATCAATAACGTACTGTTCCAATGCAGACAGGACTATCTTCTGGTCGGCCTTCAGATTTATTCTTCTTGGCTCTCTATATTTAGGTCCCTTCATCAGGAGTAATTTCAGATCCTTATCACTCACCACATCAAGGTCACCAGTCACAATATGTTTGCATGGTGTATAGATAAAGTTCGACGATTCACAATCACAACTATAGCCTCCTGACGTGTATAAGTTCCAGTCAAACTCCTGGACAGCATTGGAGTAATTGAATATTTTGGTGGCTATAGATTTAGTGTACTTATATGAAATGCAAGGAGGTTCTGTGAACTTACAATAGTTTGGTACAGCGTTACGTACCTCTGGATCATTCAGGATTCGAGGTAAATTAATGATGTCCAGTCCTTTATCTAAGTAGTTGAGTTTCAAGAAAAGCCGATCTTGAGAGGTTTCGATTATGTTCACTGGACGATACAATCGAAAATACGCTATATCTTGACATACTTTAATGATTTTTGATGGTATTATATTTCCTGAAGACGCAGATTGTTGTATATCTCTGGCTATTTGATCTAAAGCTCTCAGAGGTAACGCATACAGAACTGTACGTAAGCTATGTATACTATTGGGTGTGTTAGTTAAACCCACTAAGTAATTTAAAGTGATATGATCGTGAATCATCGAACTATTAAACTTTCGCCAACCACGGCTGCGATGTCTCCGTTGATGGGGTTTAAATAGTTGGGTAATGTTGGATATATTTGAACGGCGGTTTGTAGCATTGCCGAACCCACTAACATTATCATTTAAACCAAACGGAAACACTGACCCAAGTTCTAGCATCCAGAATAATTCCCGCTCTCGGATTTTTCTCTCAAATCCAAAAGGGGAATCCTTAGTAGATGGATAGACGACGTCTATGATCTGAATACTAAAGTTATCCCAGCCGGGATGGTGGAACATTCGTGAACATCTTAGGGTACATGGTGCACCACAGAAGCGTGCACCTGTTTGACGTCCGCGCCTACATCCGGGTTCTTGTCGCTGACGTCCTCGCCTACATCCGAGTTCTTGTCGCTGACGTCCAAGTTGAACTGATTGTGCTAAAAATAAATCAACAGCTAGCTTGCTATAAAAAGGAAACGGCCTGGCCGTTTCATCAGACACTCTGTCAACCACCAAGATGTTCACTTGTACTACGTGCTCGAAATCATTCACTCGCCGGCACGACTTGCGCCGCCATGAGGCTACCAAGCACGATGGAACCGCCCGGTATAGCTGTACGATATGTAGGCCTACACTGTCGTTTCAGCGCCCTGATCATTTACAGCGCCATGAACGTTCCATTCATGGGCCACCCAAGCGTCCATGCGAAGAATGTGGTCAACTCTTCAAACGACCCAGTCAGTTAAAACGGCATGAGCGTTTGATTCATGGTCCGTCACCACGGTATGAGGGACAACTTCCCACTAAAGAGGCACCCAGGAGGGACAGATCCACTGAAGATGAACCCGGGGAGGAGAATGCCACTGGTGATGCGATCACGGAGAGCCCGTCTATACCCACAGCTCAGAAGAGCCTAGATATCCAGCCGGTCCCTAGCATTACTGTTTCCAGTCATACGCCTGACAACAACGAACATTTTCTGGAAGATGCGGTGGATGTTCCCAGCGATCTCTTACCCGAAGAGCATCCAGTGAGTGAGATGTATTGACGCCATTGGACCATGACACGGCACTGTTTCCACCGTCATCGCCCTATTCAAGATATCTACAATTTCCGACTGACCGACCTCGCCCGTCTACGCAGCTACGTGGAAACCATCTTCAATGACCAACCTACGGCCTTCACATTAAATGTAGCATTTGGGTACATCTTATGCCATAAGGTGACGGGTGAATTGCGCTATTTCTATTCCAGTGCCATCCACCCAGTGTACGACCAACCGTTTACCATCAATGACTGGAGGTCACTAGAGATGATGCTGGACCAAGTGGAACAATTGGATGTCTTGGGATGGGCCCAACAACAACGACCCAACACCAAGTGGACAGTGCAGAGGGTGACCAATGTTACGTTTTTCCTTACCAAGCTGATCCACCACTGCCATCGGTTGAATGCGTCACTCGTGCACTGATGAATACTCAGAATGCACAAACAACTATCTGAGGATATGTTTCCTCAACGGTATCCTGGCCTGCCCGCCGATGATTAGAACAAACGGTTCAGAGCGAACATGGCCGAAGATGGAACTTTCTGAAATGGAGACTTCTGATTGGACAAGAATACATCTAACGGACAGGAACGAATATGACAGATACAAATGGTGGCCTCTGATTGGGCAAGAGTCTTTTTGAGTTGTAAACATACCCAACGCGGCTCCCCCAGCGTGGGTATGATGTAACATTGGGGAAAATAAACTATATGAAAACACTTGTTGTTGTTGTTGTTCTCTCATGTGTCATCCTTGTTGTTGTTGTTGTTCTCTCTCCGGTCTATATCATGGCGTCAAGGCGTTATGTAAGAGCGTTAAGGCGTAACGACGGGCGTTGACGGGCGTCACTGCATTTCGATGAATTGGTGTCAATTCCATGGAATATCAGAGCTTCTGAGCTATTTCACCAGGGCGTTGAAGCGTTAAGCTTGGCGTTGGTGGGCGTTGCTACAAGATGACACCTCACACGACGCATTCGCACCGCGGATGGTCCATGTCTACACCAAGTAACATCCTTCACTGCTAAAAAATGCCCACTTTCGCTACTACTCGTACTGATGACGATCCTCGACTTGGGGGTAGAGTGTGCTAAAAATAGATCACCAGCTAGCGTGCTATAAAAGGGAAGCGGCCTGGCCGTTTCATCAGACACTCTGTCAACCACCAAGATGTTCACTTGCACAACTTGCCAGAAGCAGTTTACTCGTCTAGATAATTTACGACGCCACGAGGCCTCCACCCACAACGATGGACTGTATACTTGTATAACCTGCGCACGGTCATTTAATCGGGAAGATGTTTTACTGCGCCACGAACGTTCAATTCATGGGCCACCCAAGCGTCCATGCGAGGATTGTGGTCAACTCTTCAAACGACAGTCAGTTGCTGCGACACCAACGTTTGATTCATGCCCCGGTACAGAGTCATACGCCTGACAACATCGAACATTTTCTGGGCGATTCCACCAAGGTGTTCACTTGCACAACTTGTCAGAGGCAGTTTACTCGTCTAGATAATTTACGACGCCACGAGGCCTCCACCCACAACGATGCACGGTATACTTGTATAACCTGCGCAGGGTCATTTAATCGGGAGGATCAGTTACTGCGCCACGAACGTTCAAATCATGGGCGACGCAAGCGTCCATGCGAGGATTGTGGTCAACGCTTCAGTCAGTTAAGACGGCATCAGCGTTTGATTCATGGTCCGTCTCTACGGTTTGAGCGACAACTTCCTACTGAAGAGGAGCCGCGGAAGGTCAGACCCAGTGAAGATAAGCCCGGGGAGACGAACGCCAATGGTGATGCGATGAAGGAGAGCCCGCCTATACCCACAGTTCAGAAGAGCCTGGATATCCAGCCGGACCCCAGCGTTACGGTTTCGAGTCATACGCCTGACAACATCGAACATTTTCTGGGCGATCTCTTACAGGACAACCATCCAGTGAGTGACATCGATCGGCGCCATTGGTCCATGACACGGCACTGTTTCCACCCTCATGGCCCTATTCAAGATATTTACAATTTTCCACTGACCAACCGCACCCGTCTACGCAGCTACGTGGAAGCCATCTTCAAAGATCAAACTACGGCCTTCAAATTGAATGTCGCTTTCGGGTACATCTTACGTCACAAAAAGACGGGCCAGTTACGGTATTATTATCCCGGCAATAATATCTATGTGTCTGACCAGCCGTTCACCATCATTAACCGGAGGTCACTAGAGACGATGCTGGAGATACTGGACACCGTGGAACCCTTGAGATGGGCACATCGTCAACGCCCCAACATACAATGGGTGGTAGAGAGGGTAACCAATATCACGTTTTTCCTTACCAAGCTGACCGATCACCGCCATCGGTTGAATGCGTCACCCGTGCACTGATGAATACCATAACATGCCGCACATACTCTCTATGTCTACATGCTGATCGTTGACTTGAGCTCAGTAAACACTTGTACCTAATGTGACGGTGCGTTAAATAATAAAACATGGTGTTTGATATTTCAATTTGTTTTGCTGTTAACATACTAAACATACCCAGGGCGGCTCCCCCAGCCTGGGTATGATGTAACATTGGGGATAATAAACTATATAAACATTGCTGAACTTGTTGTTATTCACGACAACCGCTATCCGATTGTATAATACAGAATATATAATTAGTCTAGCTCCCACATCTAGCCTTCACATAGATACCTCACTCGACCCAATAGGTCCATGAGGGGCTCGGCTAGACTCTCAAAACGTCTATTTCCATACTACGGCCAGGCTGCGCATGCGCAGAATGACGATATTTCAACCCCACACCCACGCCATCAGAGGCTTCCTCACATAGGCTTCACATGGATACATCACACGGCCCATTCGAACCGTGAATAGCCCATCTCTAACCCAAACACACCCACACACACCCCAAAAATGCCTGCTTTCTATACTACGGCCAGGCTGCGCATGCGCAGAATATTGACAACGTACGAACCATTAGTGTAGTCAAGTGCTCCTGCATGAGAGCTTCACAATAAGACCTCACTCGACCCCATCGGACCATTAGTGGCCCACATAGACTCCAACATGTCCACCCCGTATGGACCTATACACCCATAGCCATGCAGTATAGGCCTATGGGCCTACCCAGGCCGCGGTGACTTTTTTCAACAATTTCACCGTTTCGCTCCGGGACACTTCCTATCATGTTCTAAATGACGAGACGTGAAAAACAAATCCAAACAACCCTACCGCAAATGTATAGAAGTACGTTTCCCAGGGGGACAAACATGGATCCTATACCCCCAGTATGGGACTATATGGGTCTCGGTGACTTTTTTCAAAAATTTCACCGATTCGCTCCGGGACACTTCCTATCATGTTCTAAATGACGAGACTAGGAAAACGAGACCCCACAACCCTACCGCAAATGTACAGAAGTACGTTTCCCAGGGGACAAACATTGATCCTTTACCCCCAGTATGGGACTATATGGGGCTATATCGTACTTTTTCAAAAATTTCACCGATTCGTGCCGGGACACTTCCTATCATGTTTGTCTTGACGAGACTAAGAAAACGAGACCCCACAACCCTACCGCAAATGTCGAGAAGTGGGTTTCCCAGGATGGTCTTATACCCCCCATACCCCATATAGGCATTTTCACGTAATTTAGGATAAAGTCCGTGTTCCGTATTTTTTTCAGGAAAACTTTTACATACACCCACCCTGGAACTAGGGAGAGATAACTCTATTGATAGGCAAGCCCCGTTAAGCCCGGCGACCTATATACCCCCCATACCCCATATAGGCATTTCCCCGGATTTTTCGATAAAGTCCGTGTTCCGTTTTTTCTTTTTTTCAGGAAAAATTTTACATGCACCCACCCAGCCATCAAATGCCCCCTCACCTAGGCTTCACTTTGATAACTCACTCAACTCCATTGGACCATTAGGGACTCCCCTCGACACCAAACCGTCTATTTTCATACCCTTTGGCCACCGCGCATGCGCAGAATGCCAATATTTCAACCCCACACCCAGACCATCAGATGCCTCTTCACGAATGCTTCACTTGGATAACCTCACTCGACCCCATTGGACCATTAGTAGCTCCCCTAGCTCCAAAACGTCTATTTTCATACCCTTGGGCCAGCGCATGCGCAGAATGCCGATAGTTCAACCCCACACCCAACCCATCAGATGTCCCTTCACATAGGCTTCACTTTGATACCTCACTCGACCCCATTGGACCATTAGGGCTCCCCTACATCCCAAAACGTCTATTTCCATACCCTTGGGCCACCGCGCATGCGCAGAATGCCGATAGTTCAACCCCACACCCAGCCCATTAGATGCCCCTTCACATAAGCTTCACTTTGATACCTCACTCGACCCCATCGGACCATTTTATCTAGGGACTACTTTTTCTCCGCGGAAGCTTTTTCCCGAGACCGAATCACCGCCAAAACCGCGGCCAGACCGCATCACCGCGGATGAATACATCCTGAATACATCCCCTCCAACAATTGGAACTCTCCTGTGTTGGAGGTAGCTTTTGGTCCTTCTGCCGGAACTATAGTGCCCTTGACCTCTCCTCCTCAAATCCGCCACAAATGACCTCTACATCCGGGTGAAAATTTGTTCAATTTACGCGCTGTATACTACTATTATTCATGCGTCAAGGTGAGCCGAGAAATCTATAATTTAAAGTTATATAAGTTATCAGTACCAAAAGTATTTCTAACAATGCCAAATTTCAATTTTTAATAAATAAATTAAAAAAATGGCGTAAACTGCAAAAATGTTGACGATCGCAGATCTTGCCAGTTTTATAAATTCGTAACTCAGCAAATACTTTTGTCTTCGTCTCAAAAGTTTCATATCGCGAAACGATATCACAAAAAAAACGTGTCACGAAATGCGACTTTCCTTTCGCTGTCTCTATGGTTCAGAAGCGATCCATGGGAAAATATACAAGACAAGTGCTAATTCATACGTCAATGTAAGCCGATATATCTATAATTTCAAGTTATTTAAGTTAGCAGTGCCAACAATATTTCTAACGATGCGAAATTTTCTCGTAGCTTCAAATTCAGTGTAGGCTATCAAAAGTAAGGCCTGTGCATACGACCCAGTTTGCTTGGCAAGTGAGACCAAATTTGTGGAAGACTGTTACGGTCATTCGCAATATCCTGCTCTGGTACGGTCAATCCTCTGTAAAACAAGCTTGTAAGCAAGATAATGGCCAATACAGACTTCCATAAATTTAGTCTCATTTGTCAAGGAAAACTTGGTCGTGTGTACCAGGCCTGAATGGCGTAAGCCACAAAAATGTTGCCAGTTTTCATGGATTCATGGATCATCATGAAGATGTACTTCTTTTAAAATATTGAGAGAGCAAGACAAGATCCTCCAATAATATAAATTACATCTCCCGAAAGGATATTGCGTGATATAGGGTATAACTATTTCGTATTTTACATACCTACTAACCTCGTCATGAGATGGCGCCACAGTGAATTTATTTGTGGAGAAACAAAATGGTTTTTTTTATCTAACAGAAATACTCACTCTCAGGGTATAAACAGAGCTGAGACTTATTTAACAAAATAGACACACTCCAGGCTATACATAAAGCTGGGTCCCTGTATATTTTTTATTTAACAACAAGCCTATTTTGACTGACGTCATGCTGACGTATATGGCTTTCCCATGTTATTCTCTGTATCGACGATCGACGGACGTCGTGACCGCAGCTCGTTTTTCCGACTTTTTTTCCTGTAAAGTCCATTGTTACGGATTTTTGGAGACATATCCTGATCCGCGATCCACATGTATCGGAGGTTCTCACAAGATGCACCTGTGACGCTATGCTGACATATTGGGGGTTCCCCACTTTCCATTATGCTGGTGTCACGAAAATGCCCGTGACCTGGGGAATGTCATCTTCGTTCTATGCGGACATTGTAAATAGCATTTTGAATGGACCGATAATGGTGGATATTCGACTTACCTGTATTAACTGTGTGCTGAAACTTTCAGCGAGGGACGTGTAAATATCCCTGACACGCATCTTGCATCGAAACCGGGCGAGAGAAGTCGAACTCTGGTGATCTGACACGAAATCCAACACCGCCTGAGTCTATACTTTCGTTTTATGGGGGCTGCCATGTTTGGGCGCGCAAAGGATTCTGGGAGCCAGAGCCTATATAAGACGCAGAGAATGGACGTTCGGCATTCTGTCACCGACATTCGGCAAGTAAGCATCGTGCGGGAGAGCACAGGGACAGGATCGCCGCAAATGCGCCGAAAGTGCCGAAAGTGCCGAATTGACTGCCGAAACAGCGCCGAACCATCCGCCGAAGGGTTGGAAAGCCGAGAGCTAAGCCATAGCTTGGGGATAATAGATACTAACACGCACAGTATCTGATGACGAGACGAACCGCCAGACGGGGATAAGATACTAACACGCACAGTATCTGAAGACGAGATGTCCATCAACGGGGAATACAGAGCACCAGATATCCCACACTGCAGCCCATCACACAAATACCATTTTACATGATTACATATATTTGCTCACATACAAGATCGTCGGCCTTAGGGACGGAATAGATCTAATCACACTCACCTACACTAGTTACTCACAGGCCTCGGCTAGGAGTAACTGATAACATAAGCTTACATCCACTGTACATATTTACACTGCCGCAGGGCTCGAATTATGCTTTGCCGCAAGTCTCTGAATTCTATTACAAATCATTGATATTAATTGACATTACACTGTAAGGTAATAATACGCCCCCGAGACCAGGGCATTATTACCACATATATATGCAGACAATCTGAGCCTATTAACTCGTCCTTGGGTCAACGCCGTGAGGGCCGAAGTCAGGTCGCCGAAGACGGGTCGCCGAAATCGGGCCGCCGAAGACGTGAAGTCTGCCGAGCCGAAAGGGGTCGTCGCCGAAATCGGGCCGCCGAAGACGTGAGGCCTGCCGAGCCGAAGTCAGGTCGCCGAAGACGGGTCGCCGAAATCGGGCCGCCGAAGACGTGAAGTCTGCCGAGCCGAAAGGGGTCGCCGCCGAATTCGGGCCGCCGAAGACGTGAGGTCTGCCGAGCCGAAAGGGGCTGCCGCCGAAGACGCTGTGGTGTGCCGTACGGGCCGACGCCGCCAAAGGGCTACTGCTAGGAGAGGCAGTGATACGGAGAGGATTCCAGAGACGATTAATAACGCTTAGATGAACTGGGCCGTGTAACCTTAGACACGGTAGACGTTCCATACAGTCCGGGGCTACGCCTACGACCGGAGAGGAACTAGAGACGCCGTACCATACCACGACGAGAGCCAGTCTGGACGAGACTGGGCCGTGACGCGTCATAGATAGGGTCTCATGTATATATTATATATTATTAGTATTTCTCTTTAAGATAAAGATAACACTTAACGATAACTACCTCTAGAGTAGGGATCTTTATTACAGGTATTGTGCGCGTACAGAGCTGTGTACATTGCAGAATACAATATTATTACTTTATTATTGCCTTGGTTGTTTCTACAGGTCTCTCCCATCCTACCTCCTCGATCCAGACAAGGTGAAAGATTGAATCGGACCTTCCTCGTTGGCCAATTCCAGTCATACGAGACTGCGTTCACATCAGCCTGACAATTTGTCACAGGGGCCTGAGACCAGGCCGCCTCAAGTCTCGTGTACACCGCAAGGATAGACGTTTTCTGACCGCTCGAACGTCACACTGGTCATAGTGTCCGTACGAGATATTAGAATTGTAAGTCCAACATCAGCCGACGTACTGGGGGTTCCCTACTTGCCATTGTGTTGGACATAGTGCTGGGGATATTAGATTTGATGACGTGACTCTTCAACAAAAAATGTTGAAACTTGTTTGCCCCTGAATCGAAGAAGTCATGGAAATACCCAGACAAGCTCCGAGTTGTCCTGACATGTATTCATATACGTAGGTCAATGTCTTACTTGCACATTATTGAGAGAAGAAGGAAGAGCCTGTCTCTTCATGGACCAGTGACTTCAGCTCATCAGCTACTGGGTTAATTTGCGGCATAATTGTAGACTATGTACTATATTTTCCCAGTATTCAAGCATAATGCCACTTTCTTTTGTCGGAATACTGGGGAAATATAGTACGTATGTATACAATTATGCCAGCTATCACCAGTTCAAAATAGTTTTCTGGATTAAAAAAATAGGGAAAGTGAAATTATACAACTCAGTAGCTGATTAGCTGAAGTCATCCGTGAACAGACAGGCTCTTCATTGTTCTGTCAATAATGTGCGACTGAGCCATAGCACTGAAACTGACTGGAGAGCATTGAAGTTTGGATTGACCTCTGTAATGTCAACCGGAAATTACCAGACATTACCGGACATTGCCGGTGATTAATGAGAAGAGTTGGGTTATTTTAGCAGCACCGAAACTATCTCACCGCCAGGGGGCGTTGCAAAAAGCAGTCCTACTTTTACTCTTTCTCTACAACTGAGAGGGATATGACCTGTTTCATCTAGATGGCAAATAAGCTACATTTTACTGAGAGAAAAAAATATACATTGCAACACCAATAATCTACATTCAACACGGGCAGGAGAAAAGAGGACAATTAATTCCATGTCAATTTGACAATAATATATAATATCAGATAATATTTGCAACAAGGAAGTTTGAGCAACATTAAATTACCGGTATGATGATGAATAATCGCGTGCATTAAATTACTATTCATATTAATTTTGTTAATTGAGGACACATTCAATTCACTCTGTATCCTTGGCTTAATTAAGTCTAAAATATGTCTGGTGACTGACTGCTGACTATGGGGTCTACATTACTGGGAATAGAATGAAGTCGAAAAAAGATGTTTGAATTTTAGAAGAGCGTGTTCATGTGTAAAATGTTGCTCAGAAGGAAGAAAAATCGTCACTATTTTTGTTTGAAGTGGTCTGTTTTTTGGTTATATTTTTTATTGGGTGAGTACTTTTTCTGATATGATTTTAATCTATCATATATAGTTACAGACATGTTCAATCTAATATATGAGATCCTATCAAAGGAGTTTTTAATCATTCCTATCTCTTTAAAAGAATGCTTCACTTAATTTGAATACCGGTACGTTTTTATTGTAAAGCTTTTTACCTAAAAATAAAGTGAACCAAATATCTCTTGCCACTGATTACGGAAAATGTATTTTGTTATCCATATTCCCGGGCATCAGATCGCTGTCATATTTCCCCCCGCATTTGCTGCACGAAAACGAGGCTGATTGAACTGATGACGCCGTATCAAAGATTGGCCATTTGCAGATTGGCTCACTACGACTTCCATAACGATGTGTCCATTTTGAAAATTAGTGCCACTCACGATCTTAGACAATGTTGGAATGTGTTCATTCTCTCAATGTTATAATAGTATGTTCCATTACTCTATTTGACGACACGGCAGGCTTTAAATGTTGACGTACTGGTAATTCAGAATTCTTCCTGATGTTGGTGTGACGTTATACGGTGCACAGAGAACCAAATGACGTCAACCTCGCCAACAAAATGACGAAGTCCAGATGCTCAGAAATAATACTAATAAATGTAAAAAATAATACTTTCCTGTCTCCAGTGGTGAGATATCTTTGGTACACCTTATCTTCGAGTACAAACCCTTCAAAAAGTATGTCCTGTCATATCTTACAGGACACACAATGATCCTGTCACATCCTATAGGACAAACAATGATCCTGTTACATGCTATACGACATACAATGATCCTGTCACATCCTATAGGGCATACAATGATCCTGCCAAATCCTATGGGACATACAACGATCCTGTCACAACCTACAGGACATACAATGATCCTGTCACATCCTATAGGACCTACAACTATCCCGTCGCATCCGATATGACATACAATGAACCTGTCACATGCTATACGACATACAATGACCCTGTCACATTCTATAAGGCGTATAACGATCCTATCACATAATACAGGACATACAATGATCCAGTCACATCCTGTAGGACATACAATGATCCCGTCACATCTTACAGGACATACAATGCTCCTCTCACATGTTATACGACATACAATGATCATGTCACGTCCTATAAGACATACAATGATCCCGTCAAATGCTATAGGACATACAATGATCATGTCACATGCTATAGGACATACGATGATCCTTTCACATCTTATAGGACACACAATGTTCCTGTCAAATGCAATAGGACATACAATGATCCTGTCACATCATATAGGGCATACAGTGAGCATGTCGCATCCTATAGGACATACAAATATCCTGTCACATCCTATGAGACATACAATGATTCTGTCACATCCTATAGGACATACAATGATCCTGTCACATCCTATAGGACATACAATGATCCTGTCACATCCTATAGGTCATACAATGATCCTGTTACATACTATAGGACATACAATGAACCTGTCACACCCTACAGGACAAACAATATTCCTGTCACATCATATATCACATACAATGATCATGTCAAATATTTGACATACACTCAAAATAAAATTCCGTTTACTCGAACGGAAAAAATCCGTCCCCAGGGAATCAAGGGAATATTCCGTTATTGTAACGGATTCCTATTTTTTAACGGATTCAACGGATTTTATTATCCGTTAAATTTAACGGAAAAGTCCGTCCCCAGGGAATCGAGGGAATATTCCGTTATTGTAACGGATTCTTATTTTTTAACGGATTCAACGTTGGGCCCTTGCTGGTAACCGGAAATTTATTAAATTTTATCCCATGCAAACTGGGTTTATATTGAGTGGACTTTTTCACGTAACTCTAACGTCCGAGTTAAGAGAATAATCCTCTCAGTATATAGATCATCGGAATCGTTCGTAATATCCAATGTTTAATGATTTTAACTCAAACCGCATTGATATTGACTGCGCTGATTCAGTGCTTTCTCTTTGTCGAGGAAGAAATTAAAAAAAATTAAAATTCTATCGATCGGACAGAGTCGGACATGTTTGGCATATAATTCCGATATTGCTCATTAATCGCAAACGTAATTATACATGCAGATAAATTTTAAAATTACAATTTCCTGCTCATAAAAGTAAAACAAATGAGTAGGTTCATTCAAGTTAGATAACTCTTGGTGCGGTGATGCCCACGACGGCCCGGTGTGGTTAGGTTAATGTGGAGATGCCAACACAGCCCAATTCAGAATGTGGGCTTCCCAGTACTTAACCCACTTGGGGCCAGTGTAGGGTTGTCCATGCCCCCACAGCCCGCGACATGCCCACGTTTGCCCAGGTGGGACCAATGATTACTTGCTGACTGATGGGATATTCCGTTGATGTAACGGATGAGTCCGTCAGTGCAATACAACAACGGAAGATTCCCTTACTATAACGTACTATTTCCGTTTACATAACGGATTAATCCGTTAAAACTACCTAACGGATAGTAATACGTTAAATTTTAACGGATTATTATTTTGAGTGTACAGTGATCCTGTCACATCCTATAGGACATACAATGATCCTGTCATATCCTATAAGACATGCAATGATCCTGTCACATCCTATATGACATATAATGATCCTGCCACATCATATAGATCACACAATGATCCTGTCACATACTATCTAGGAGCCTTCGGGTTCAATTATGCAAAAAGGGTATGTGATTTTTCCCATTCAAAACCCGCAAATAATACTTTTTTCTTCAGTATACATACTTGAACATCAGCCTCGGAAACCTTACGATGGTAAAGTGCAGATAAAAAAAAGGACCCCCCCAAAACCCCCGGATATATGAATGATCAAAATGTGCTACTTCGCCTATTTTGGTCATCTGGAGGCATTCATGGACACGATTTTCTCTTGCAGCAAAAATATGACACCAAAATTATACGTTTGAATTTATTTTAAGGTGTCATGTATTTTTGCTACTAGGGAAAATCATTCATATAAATGCACATTTCATATATACATGGAGTAGCAGGTTTTGGATTGAATATGCAAATTCAGCTTTTTTACCGTCACACACAAAGAATTTCTCCCATGTTACCGTCACATTATTATAGCCCTGACTTTTATTTCCACAGAATCGTGTTCCTCCACTTATGATGAGAACATCGTACACGTGGTAACGGAACATATGGGAATAACATTAACTTGTACCAATGTAACGACTTCCGGTGAATGGTATAGATCAAAAGAATGCGACAGCGAAGAAGCGAGGTTTCGGATAGAAGGCACTGACGAATATTCAATATCTGCTGGATTTAAGTTGACCATTAAAGATTCATCCTTTCCCAGGGATGAAGGGTGTTATACGTGTGATGATCCAACAACGAATCGCACTCTTCATAGAACGTACCTGGCGTTTCTGGGTAAGTTTGATAATCGCACTCTTCATAGAACGTACCTGGCGTTTCTGGGTAAGTTTGATAATCTCACTCTTCATAGAACGTATCTGGCGTTTCTGGGTAAGTTTGATAATCTCACTCTTCATAGAACGTACCTGGCGTTTCTGGGTAAGTTTGATAATCTCACTCTTCATAGAACGTACCTGGCGTTTCTGGGTAAGTTTGATAATCTCATTCTTCATAGAACGTACCTAGCGTTTCTGGGTAATTTTGATAATCTCACTCTTCATAGAACGTACCTGGCGTTTCTGGGTAAGTTTAATAATCCCACTCTTCATAGAACGTACCTGGCGTTTCTGGGTAATTTTGATAATCTCACTCTTCATACAACGTACCTGCAGTTTCTGTGTAATTTTGATAATCGCACCCTAACTTAGAATGTCTAGGTGAGTTCGATAATCGCACTCTCCATAGAACATACATGCAGTCCTTAGATAAGTTTAATAAAGGTATTCTCCATAGAAAATACATGCAGTCCTTAGGTTAGTTTGATAATGGTATTCTCCATAGAACATACCTGGATCCCTTAGGTAAATTTGATAATGGCACTCACCATAGAACATACCTGGATTTCTTAGGTAAATTTGATAATCGAACTCTTTATAGAACATACCAGAAGTTCTTAGGTAAGTTGGATAATCCAACTCTTCGTAGAACATACCTGGAGTTATTAGGTAAGTTTGATAATGACATTCACCAATAGAACATACCTGGAGTTCTTAGGTAAGTTTGATAATGGCACTCACCAACAGAACATACCTGGAGTCCTTAGGTAAGTTTGATAATGGCAGTCACCAATAGAACATACCTGGAGTTCTTAGGTAAGTTTGATAATGGCTCTCACCAATAGAACATACCTGGAGTGCTTAGGTAAGTTTGGTAATGGCACTCACCAATAGAATATACCAGGAGTCCTCAGGTAAGTTTGATAATGGCATTCACCAATAGAACATACCTGGAGTCCTTAGGTAAGTTTGATAATGGCACTCACCATAGAACATACCTGGAGTTCTTAGGTAAGTTTGATAATCGCACTCACCAAAAGAACATACCCGAGTTCTTGGATAAGTTTGATAGCCGCACTCTCCATTGAACATACCTGGAGTTCTTGGATAAGTTTGATAATCGCACTATCCATAGAACGTACCTGGAGTTCTTAAGTAAGTTTGATAGCCGCACTATCCATAGAACATACGGTGAGTTTCTGGGCAAGTTTTATAACCACCCGGAGATGCTATGTGATTTTGATAATCGCACTCTAACTAACAATGTATCGATAAGTTCTCCATAGAACATACCTGGAGTTTCTGGGTAAGTTTGATAATCTCACTCTTCATAGAACGTACCTGGAGTTTCTGGGTAAGTTTGATAATCTCACTATTCATAGAACGTACCTGGAGTTTCTGGGTAAGTTTGATAATCTCACTCCTCATAGAACGTACCTGGAGTTTCTGGGTCAGTTTGATAATCTCACTCTTCATAGAACGTACCTGGAGTTTCTGGGTAAGTTTGATAATCTCACTCTTCATAGAACGTACCTGGAGTTTCTGGGTAAGTTTGATAATCTCACTCTTCATAGAACGTACCTGGAGTTTCTGGGTAAGTTTGATAATCTCACTCTTCATAGAACGTACCTGGAGTTTCTGGCTAAGTTTGATAATCTCACTCTTCATAGAACGTACCTGGAGTTTCTGGGTAAGTTTGATAATCTCACTCTTCATAAAACGTATCTGGAGTTTCTGGGTAAGTTTGATAATCTCACTCTTCATAGAACGTACCTGGAGTTTCTTGGTAGGTTTGATAGTCTCACTCTTCATAGAACGTACCTGGAGTTTCTTGGTAAGTTTGATAATCCCACTCTTCATAGAACGTACCTGGAGTTTCTTGGTAAGTTTGATAATCCCACTCTTCATAGAACGTACCTGGAGTTTCTTGGTAAGTTTGATAATCCCACTCTTCATAGAACGTACCTGGAGTTTCTTGGTAAGTTTGATAATCGCATTCTTCATAGAACGTACCTGGCGTTTCTGGGTAAGTTTGATAATCTCACTCTTCATAGAACGTACCTGGAGTTTCTGGGTAAGTTTGATAATGTCATTCTTCATAGAACGTACCCGGCCTTTCTGGGTAAGTTTGATAATCTCACTCTTCATAGAACGTACCTGGCGTTTCTGGGTAAGTTTGATAATCGCATTCTTCATAGAACGTACCTGGCGTTTCTGGGTAAGTTTGATAATCGCATTCTTCATAGAACGTACCTGGCGTTTCTGGGTAAGTTTGATAATCGTATTCTTCATAGAACGTACCTGGCGTTTCTGGGTAAGTTTGATAATCGCATTCTTCATAGAACGTACCTGGCGTTTCTGGGTAAGTTTGATAATCGCATTCTTCATAGAACGTACCTGGCGTTTCTGGGTAAGTTTGATAATCGCATTCTTCATAGAACGTACCTGGCGTTTCTGGGTAAGTTTGATAATCGCATTCTTCATAGAACGTACCTGGCGTTTCTGGGTAAGTTTGATAATCGCATTCTTCATAGAACGTACCTGGCGTTTCTGGGTAAGTTTGATAATCGTATTCTTCATAGAACGTACCTGGCGTTTCTGGGTAAGTTTGATAATCGCATTCTTCATAGAACGTACCTGGCGTTTCTGGGTAAGTTTGATAATCGCATTCTTCATAGAACGTACCTGGAGTTTCTGGGTAAGTTTGATAATCTCATTTTTCATAGAACGTACCTGGCGTTTCTGGGTAAGTTTGATAATCTCACTCTTCATAGAACGTACCTGGCGTTTCTGGGTAAGTTTGATAATCGCATTCTTCATAGAACGTACCTGGCGTTTCTGGGTAAGTTTGATAATCGCATTCTTCATAGAACGTACCTGGAGTTTCTTGGTAAGTTTGATAATCGCATTCTTCATAGAACGTACCTGGCGTTTCTGGGTAAGTTTGATAATCTCACTCTTCATAGAACTTACCTGGAGTTTCTGGGTAAGTTTGATAATCGCACAATAACGTGGAATGTCTACATTAGTTTGATATCGCACTCTTTATAGAAGGTGTCTGGAGTTTGTGGGAATGCATAGGTAAGTTTGATAATCGCACCATAACGTGGAATGTCTACATTAGTTTGATAATTGCGCTCTTCATAGAACGTATCTAGAGTTTCTGGGCAAGTTTGATAATCGCATTCTTCTTAGAACATATCCGGAGTTTCTGGGTACGTTTGATAACCGCACTCTTCTAAGAACTTTCTGGGGAAATATGATAATCACACTCTAACTTGGAATGTTTAGATAAGGTTGATAATCGGAATGTTCATAGAACATATCTAGAGTTTCTGGGCAAGTTAATTGATATTCCCGCTTCATAGAACATAAGGGAATTTTGACAATCGCACTCTAACTAGGAATGTATAAGTAGATGTGATTATAGCACTCTTCATAAACGTGTCTGGATAAGTTTGGTAATCGCACTGTCCTCAGAACCTACCTGGCGCTTCTCCGTAAGTTTAATAATTGCACTCTTCATAGAAGGTATCTGGGATTTCTAGGTAAGTTTGATAATGGCACTCTCTATAGAATACACCTTGATAATCGCACTAGTTTGTTAGAACTTTAGTTCCTTATTTTTCACGGAAGAAGGATATGTAGCCAAAGTAACTATAAATCATGAAAGGTCAAGCAGTCCAAGTGCATATGCTGAGGTCGGGCCACCGATCGCATGATCAACGTGGGGACCACTTTGGGGCATATCAACAGCCAGGCGCTTGTTTGCCATTCATCAATTCAACTGATCAGCCGTCTCTACAGCCTGCTGATCCACACAGTCACAACTCTATAGAAACTGACAATTTAAACGCGTTTAGAGTCCTTCATTCAGCAGAAATTGGGACAGAGTATAATCAAAGAGAGTGGTACATGTACCTTTGGACAACCGTACAGGTACGTAATCTTTCGCTGATCATTCCCTTCTTTTAATTTGCTGAATCGTGTAGAACCGGTCAACCAGGAACACGATTCCGATATTATTTTACCTGTCAGATTACAGAAAAATTTAAACGGTTTGAAAGGCGGTTCCACTCCTAGAAGTGTAACTGCACCGTTTTTCTGTAAAACACGTGAGTGAAATATCTCTACAGCAAAGTGTGGAAACTGACCCCACTCTAGACGCGAGTGAACAGTTTTTCTCAAATTAATCATACTTCGCTCTTTTTGAGTGACTCCAATCATTTTCACTCTGATTTGAGTGATTTACTAACTCAGACTGATCAGAGAGATTTTACTTAGTACCACAAGTGGAATACTTTTTCAGGTTGAGTGAGTGAGATCAGTTTCCACTCTTACTGGAGTGAACTTTTCACTTAGTATTCATTTCTTCTGCAGTATAACCCCATCCCAACCCCACCCCATCCGGATGATGTTCTGTTTACAAATCGATCATTGATGTAATCATGATAAATTTACCTTTACTTTTCAGTTTCTCCGAAGCGCATTTATATCACAAAGGAACACGGAGGAGAGAAAATCAACTTTACTGACTCACCGCTAGGGGCAGAACTTGTCCTATTCTGTGTTGTTCCGTTGGCGCAGCCTCGGCCTGAGTTTAAATGGGTATTGGACAATGAGGAATTGAACCAAACCGTGCTAATGACGAATAACCATTCTTACAAGAGCCATTTACAACTTATGCCAACTCTTGATATGCGGGGGAAGAATTTGACATGTCAGGCTTGGAATTCGAAACACCCTGGAGCATCGGCATATATAGAGCTCACTTTTGCATACTGTAAGTAATAGGGGCGAGGGAAGGGGGGAGCTATATATTATTGCGTCTACTTCTAAATCGCCTTCTCTTTCATCTCTTGGAGTAATCTGGTGTAGGTGTGAAGGCGAATTGAATGTCGTCCCAACCATCTCTGGAATAGAGTGACGTCCATGGACAAGGACAGCCATCTCTGGAATAGGGTGACATCCATGGACTAGGACAGCCATCTCTTGAATAGGATGACGTCCATCGACAAGGACAGCCATCTCTGGAATAAGGTGACATCCATGGACTAGGACAACCATCTCTTGAATAGGATGACGTCCGTGGACAGGGACAGCCATCTCTGGAATAGGGCGAACATCCCTAGAATAGGGTGACATCCATGAACAAGGAAGACCATCTCTGGAATAGGGTGACATTCATGGGAAATGAAGACCATCTCTGGAATTGGGCAACATCCAAGGACAAGGAGTGTCATCTCTGGAATAAGACGACGTCCATGGACAAGGACAATCATCTCTGGAATAGGGCGACATTCATGGACAAGGACAACCATCTCTGGAATAGGGCGACATACAAGGACAACCATTTCTGGAATAGGGCGATATCCACGGACAAAAATTCAAAAAATGGAATAGAGTGATGCCAGCGGGAAAGGACAACCATACCTGAAACAGGGTGACTTCCATGGAAAATGACAACTACCTCTGGAATAGAGTGACATCCATGGACAACGACACGCATAACTGAAGCAGGGTGACATCCACGGACAAGAACAACTATCTCTGGAGTAGGGTGACGTCCATGAACAAGGACTACCATCTCTGTAATAGGATGATCTTCATGTACAAGGATAACCGTTTATGGAATAGGGTGACGACCATGAATAAGGACAAACACCTCTCGAATGGTGTGACGTCCATGGACAAAGACAACATTTCTGGAATAGGGTGACGTCCATGGACAAGAACAGTCATCTCTGAAGTAGAGCTACTTCCACTGATTACCATCTGTGAAACTGGACGACGTTCATGGAAAACGTCCCTCTGTGTAATAGGGTGCCGTCCATGAACAAAAACAACCATCTCTGGAATAGGGTGACGTTCATGGAAAAGGTCAACCAGGTGACGTCCATGAACATGGGCAACCACCTCTGGAATAGGTTGACGTCTATAGACAAGGAAAGTCATCTTTGAAATAGGGCGACATTCATGCACATCCATCTCTGGAATAGGGCGACGTTCACAGACAAGGACAGCCATATCTGGAAAAGGGCGACGTCCATGGACAAAGAGAACCTTCGATGGAACAGGGTGACGTTCATTGACAACCATCCCTGGAATAGGGCAACATGGACAAGGACAGCCATTTTTATCGCACCGGTATACGTACATTCTGCCTGCTGGTCAGATGATGGGGTGATGTGGAAATACAAACACACTATACGGATATCTATTTTTCTCCGATCTAGAAATCTGAAACTTTCAACTGTACCATTTGAAGACATTCGTTATCCCCAGTGATACATTGTCTCAAACATTTCCAAGGTTAATCCTATGTATATTTTTAGCTTTTCTGTGAAATTCTTACGTCAACTGCTATTGTCTTTATTCAATTAACCGCACCTTCATCATGAATCGTTGGTCGGAATAACTACACATAATCCAGTGAATTTTACATTCTGATTTCAGCAGTTCCAAAGCTGCTTTCAAATCTCCGTCTTTTTGAAGGATAGTTCTGGTTGTCAGTACGGTATATTTTCTTCTTGACCTTTTGATGTATATTGGTACTCATATATTTTTTATTCCAGCATCGACGGGATCAGTTAAAATACAGAATACAACTGAACAGTCGGGAATTTCTACACTGGAGTTCTTTGTAGATGAGGTCAACCGAGTGACCTGCGAAGCCGAAAGATTCTATCCCGCTCCTCGATTTGAATGGAAAAAGGGCGATGACCAGATATACGCAGAGCCAATCACCGAGTCTGATTTCACATTTTTAAGCCACGTGACGATCATCCCATCTTTCACCGATATTGGTAAAACTATTAAGTGCTCTGCTTCGACTGGAGAAATCGGGGTTGTTGATTCGTCAGAGGCACAGATTAGAGTTTTAGGTCAGTTCATATATTAACGACATCTTTCATACCAGTAAACAGGTCAGCTCATACATTAACGACATCTATCATCAACAGTGTTACTGTAGGTAAGTTTATCACTGCATGATTAAGAATGAACGGACGATAAAAATCAGATGTCACAGCTTCTGCTCTCTGAAATAATTAGATTGAAAATTCAAACTATCAGATTGGAATTAGTGACCAATCTTTTTGATTGAATATTCCATCTATTAGATTGAAAATTTCGATTTACTACATTGGATTTTCTGTCTACAACAGATTCATTTTATCGTTTTCAATCTATTAGATTGAATATTTTCAATCCAATAAAAGATTGGTCATTAATTTCAATCTGATAGATTGAATTTCAATCTAAATATTGTAGAGAGTGCGATTGGACACGCCATATTGAGCATTTGGTGTCACTTCATTGGCTGAAGACTAATAGGGGGTTTCTCCAAAAATACAGTCTATTATTTCACGTAATTTGATATTAAGCTCTGTAGGGTATAGAAACCCTCGTATACGAGAGAAAAAAATATTGTTTTCAAATCAGAACGTTGCTGAACATCGGCTACAAAAAATGTCCGACCTTCAAGGATGACAATTTATTGGTACCGATATCCGAAAATAAGAATAATAAAGTTTCTTCCTATGTTTCAGTTGTGTCATTACGGTCATCAGAGGGATGCTGTATGTTCGCTCTGAAGACTACCGGTCGGCTACCTTCTATTTTGTGGGAGGCCCATTGGCCGAGTGGTTTAGATCGCCGACATATAGTGCTGGCGGTTAGGTGTCTGACTCTAGGGGTAGCTGGTTCGAATCCCGCACAGGACTCGACCAATTTTCAGCACTAGAATACTAAGCTACTGTAATCCCAAAATAACGAAAATACTGTTAATAATAAAGTTATTTAGATTAGTTTGGTTCCAATTTCAGGTCCGCCAATGTTCACAAAGACACAGAAACGGCTGGTCAAAGCGGAACTGAAAGGCACAGCAGAAATATTTGTGTATTTCTATTCTTACCCTCATTTTTTGACGGTAACCTGGGAGAAGGACGACAGGCTGATATCCAGAGACTTGCACCGGGAAGGCCCGGAAAAACTCCGTTTCCCGAAGGGCTCGAGTGACGACGACTACCTCATTGCCCAAGGCAATCGAAGCACGCTCACCATTGCTGGAGTTGTCCGATCAGACCTCGGCATCTATCTAGTGACTGTAGAAAATTTATTCGGAAACGCCACTTTCAGTTTGGAACTCGGTATGTCATTCTGTCTATCCATTCATGGTTCCATCGTAGAAAAAATAATTGGAACATAATTTCTGTATGCGTGTATTTCCAGTTAATACATATACATCATTAGCAGAGAGTGGGGGAGGGGGGAGGGAGAAAAAATAACTCACAAGGTCCAAAACTCTTTCAGAAGAACAAGATGGCAAAGGACACGTTCCTTATTGAACACCACAACTCGTTAATAATATCGGTATTCAATTAAACTGGTCACTGGTGTATTAATGACAGAAATCATAACGTGTTCTTCAGTTCTACTGAACGTAAATGATATCATTTCTGGATGTTTCTTTCCGGATTCAATTCCTCACTAATAACATAAAAGTGAAATTGGATAACACCACTTTACAACAGCTTATATAGGTACCGCTATCTCAATGAATACAAATTAAAAGCTATTACAAATTTCGTGTACTTTATACTGTGAGGTGGAAAGTCGTTACAAGTTCGATGTACTCAGTGCTGTAACGTGTATAGTCATTATTAACACGATTTACTCAGTGTTGTGAGGTGTAATGTCATTAAAAGCTTGATGTACTCAATACTGTAAGGTGCACAGTTGTTATAAGTTTGTTGTACTCAATGATTTAAAGTGTATAGTCATTACAAACCCGATTTACTCAATGTTGTGAGGAGTAGTCATTGCAAGCGTGATGTACTCAATGTTGTAAGATGTACAGTCAATACAAACGCGATGTACTCAATGATGTAAGGCGTACAGTCGTTAAAAGTTTGATGTACTTAAAGATTCAACTGTACATTCGTTACAAGTTTGATGGTTTAATGTTGTAAGATGTACGGTCATTCCAAACCCGATGCTCCCGACCGGTGCTGTAAGGTGTGCAGTCATTACAAGCTTAATGCACTCAATGTTGTGTACAGTCGTTATAGTTCGATGTACTCAATGCTGTAAGTTGTATAACAATGACTGTACACCTTACAGCATTGAGTACATCGCCCTGGTAATGACTGTACGACTTTGAGTATATTCCGTGTGTGAATTCTGTTCACCTCCGGGGCATTAGTACTCTTATTCTCCCGAATTTAACGTTAGGTTATCTGACCTTCGAGATACAGGTACCAAGCTAATCTAAATGAACTTGGAAGCTACGATCACTAATACAACATCTGACAATAGCCTCATACAAACGTCATGCCTTATTATTCTTCTTCGTCTGGCAATGATAGAGGCCTTAACGTTGAACATGGCCGTAGTTCAATCGGGTTCAATCGAAAAACAATATTTAGAGAGCGTACCCTAGTTACCTGAATATAGGCCTTCAGGAGTACATTTCGATCAGAATGAATGACGCCCACAATTCTGTGATCTTGTCCTCTCCACTACCTTGCAGACACAATGTTTCCGATATCTACTCTAGTTGCTGAATATTTAATAAAACCGCCTTTTTGTTACAGAAGAAGCAGAACCACAGGTGAATAATGAGAGAATTAGCGATGTACCCTTCTTCGCCTTGGCTATCGCTATTATAGTCTTCTTCATCATCTTCGCTATATTCTGGGTGGTCAAAAGGGCGAGAAGTTTGATCAACCACAGGGGTGAGTACAGGTTATGTTCGAATCCCACTGACGACCGACCAGTTTATTCTATCTCTCTCAAAAATCATTTCATATGTATATATGCTCAGTGACGTGCTATACGCCATACCAAATATTATTTCTTCATGTTTAAGCCAGTTGCGCACATTGCAACACCGAGAGAGAAGATTGGTCATCACAGGGACAATCCACGGGTGTAATACCTATGAGCCGTCATAGCTCAGTCAGTAGAGCATTGGCGCGTTGAACCGGGGTCGTGGGTTCGAATCCCGCTGACGACCAATTTATTCTTTCTCTCTCAAAAATCATTTCATATGTATATATATATGGCTATACGCCATACCAAATATCAATTCTTCATTACAAGTTATGTTGGATCACAAATAGAACTGTACACGTGCTGGCGAAACACCTATCCTTCTGACAGGAGGTGGAGGAAGCCGAAGTACCCGGAGAGAACAACTGCTCATCGACAAGTAACTGGTCAACTGACCCCCACAGGTCTGCAGATATGACCTATATGCTTGGGCATTAACCAATCAAAGAATGTCGGAGATGACTGAAAGCTAAAATGAATAACTAAAAGATAGCTTTCATAATTGCGTGGCACGTCTATGGAAATCAGCAGTTTGAGGTCAACTTCCGGCATACATCTATTTGATTTTAATCATATTAACGCGCCACAGAAAGGAAGTCCTCTCAGTATCTCTCTGATATTGTAACGTTTGCTGGGAGATAGCCTCGAACTGTGTGGTTTCCTTCGCAATTCCGCTGCGTCTCAACATACAACAAATGACACCTTCGTGATGTCACCGAAATGTTATTGAAAGCGACGTTAAATCATATTCACTCACTCAGTCCTTCAACTTTTTCGAGCTATAGCGATCCTGGAAATCACCGGGTGAGTAGTATACAAGGGTGAAATTGAGTTAATGGCGCCTCACTGCGCATGCGCAGAACCTTTGGTGACGTCACAATTGGGGTTGTGCGCATGCGTGTGTGGTGGGTGGTGGGTACAAGATGGCGGCGTGTGTGGTGGGTGGTGGGTACAAGATGGCGGCGTGTGTGGTGGGTGGTGGGTACAAGATGGCGGCGTGTGGTGGGTGGTGGGTACAAGATGGCGGCGTGTGTGGTGGGTGGTGGGTACAAGATGGCGGCGTGTGTGGTGGGTGGTGGGCACAAGATGGCGGCGTGTGTGTGTGTGTGTGGTGGGTGGTGGGTACAAGATGGCGGCGTGTGTGGTGGGTGGTGGGTACAAGATGGCGGCGTGTGTGGTGGGTGGTGGGTACAAGATGGCGGCGTGTGGTGGGTGGTGGGTACAAGATGGCGGCGTGTGTGGATGGTGGGTGGTGGGTACAAGATGGCGGCGTGTGTGGGTGCTGGGTACAAGATGGCGGCTGGTGTGAGTGAGTGCAAGAATGTATTCATCCGCGGTCATGTCTACGAAAAGACACGGACTTTACCGAAGATACACGGACTTTAACGAAAAGACACGGACGTACGCGAAAAGACGCGAAGGTGAACGCCATTGTGGGAAACCTCCCACAGACAGGTCAGTACATGCATTTCTATGTTGTTCACGCATAATAAAAGGATTGATCTGTAATCTGTGTTGTTGTTGTTGTTGTTGTTGCTCCCTTTTTTGGACTAACCCATCAGAATAGTACGTATCACGGATTACACCCGTAGAGCTACATCTGGTCTATAAAACACGTCCCTCTGGATCCCACACCTTCATTTCTACAGAGCGCATTAGATGCTCCTTCATGAATGCTTCACATTGATACCTCACTCCATCCCATCGGTCCACTAGGGGCTCTCCTAGCGCCAAAAAAGGCTATTTTCATACCCTTCGGCCACCGCGCATGCGCACAATCACCCTAATTCAACCCCACACCCAGTCCATTAGATGCTCCTTCATGAATGCTTCACATTGATACCTCACTCGACCTCATTGGACCATTAGGGGCTCTCCTAGCTCCAAAAAGGCTATTTTCATACCCTTCAGCCACCGCGCATGCGCACAATCACCCTAATTCAACCCCACACCCAGTGCATTAGATGCTCCTTCATGAATGCTTCACATTGATACCTCACTCGACCTCATTGGACCATTAGGGGCTCTCCTAGCTCCAAAAAGGCTATTTTCATACCCTTCGGCCACCGCGCATGCGCACAATCACCCTAATTCAACCCCACACCCAGTCCATCCGATGCCCCTTCACCTAAGCTTCAATTTGATACCTCACTCCATCCCATCGGTCCACTAGGGGCTCTCCTAGCTCCAAAAAGGCTATTTTCATACCCTTCGGCCACCGCGCATGCGCACAATCACCCTAATTCAACCCCACACCCAGTCCATCAGATGCCCCTTCACCTAAGCTTCAATTTGATACCTCACTCGACCCACTTCCCCCCAAAAAAAAAAAATTTTTTTGAAGATTTTGAAGATTCATATCCTTCGGCCACCGCGCATGCGCACAATCACCCTAATTCAACCCCACACCCAGTCCATCAGATGCCCCTTCACCTAAGCTTCAATTTGATACCTCACTCGGCCCACTTCCCCCCCCAAAAAAAAAAAAATTTGAAGATTTTGAAGATTTGCGCATGCGCACTCGAAAAGGGTATGAAAATAACAGAGCTCTCGTCCAATCAACACCCAGCCCATTAGATGCCCCTTCATGAATGCTTCACATTGATACCTCACTCGACCCCATTGGACCATTAGGGGCTTTTTTGGGGGGGGAAGTGGGTCGAGTGAGGTATCAAATTGAAGCTTAGGTGAAGGGGCATCTAATGGACTGGGTGTGGGGTTGAATTAGGATGATTGTGAGCATGCGCGGTGGCCGAAGGGTATGAAAATAGCCTTTTTGGAGCTAGGAGAGCCCCTAATGGTCCAATGAGGTCGAGTGAGGTATCAAATTGAAGCTTAGGTGAAGGAGCATCTAATGGACTGGGTGTGGGGTTGAACTATACCGTTTAGGTGTATTGATGATAATAAAATTTAAAGATCACATGTCCAACACATACTCACATAATGAAAGCAAGAATCGAACTTGCGACCCCTCGAGATGAAGGATACCCGTCCAGGTTTCATTTTTTTTGAGGTGTACTGAACAGCTCTCTCTAATTTATGCCACGGTATCTATTTTTACATCTAGGTTGAAGATTTATATCGACACTGCTACACACTTTTCGAGATGTGTTTTCACTTTCGATGAAAGCACAAAACAGTCTAAAATAAGTCTAAAAAAATTCACCTACGCTAATATTTTCTAGTGTTTTGTAGAATATAGATTCGCGTTCATTTCTATTTCGTCAAGAAAAAATGTTTTGTAGAATATAGATTCGCGTTCATTTCTATTTCGTCAAGAAAAAATTTTCATCTCGAAAATTGGCAGATTGAAATGTTCTCTCTCATTTTATTACACGGTATCTATTTTTACAGCTGTCAACTGTTATGGTTTGGTCACAATGTTGCCATTTTCTCCCCTATATTTAGCGTCCACAAAAAGAAGAGTATATTACAGCAATTATGTTCAAGAAAACACCCCGCTAGAAAATTGTCTTCAAATTGTCTGTTGTTGTGGGAGTATAAAAAATCCTGGTCAACAGGGGCGCGTATATTTCGTGCGACGCTATGTTGCCAATGCATTGAAATTTGAATAGGTTGTCTGCATGGGTTTCAACGCAAGTATAGTACTAAAGACTAGCTTACCTGATAAAAGAGTTTAGTCCAGATGTATACCTATATCCCATACTCCCGGGTGTTTGATGCATATCTGGGGCTGTTTTTTTCCTAGGTGGGTATAACACACCATGAAGCCTTCATCACCATGCATTCGTATGCTAAAAAAATATGGGTATTACCACCAATCTCATTTCCATATATATTTTTTCGAAATTCACAGATATTTCCATCGGTAAATCCGGTGTTCAGTATACCACGTGGATGAAATGAACGCACATACATGCTCCCTGGTTTGGTGTCCACATCCCAGCGGTTTTCTGTTTCTTGGCTTGTCACGCATTTTTTCGAAATTCACAGATATTTCCATCGGTATAAAATCCGGCGCACACGAGAGATATCAGCTGAGCTAACGCCTTTTACGGCCTCAATTGCCTGTCAGCTCTCTTGTTGTTTCAGCGCACACGGTGAGCAAAAGTTTCAAGAAATTGATTTCAGTTCCCGCATAACGTCTTCTTCAAGTCCATTTTGAAGAGTCGAGCGTATGAATCGAGTCAAAATAACATGCCATTCATTGGCCTGTCCGGTAAAACTGCTGAGCTGTTGGCTTGCGTTCACCGCACACGCTGCTCGCGAGGCGAAATTATCAAACAAGTTTGATATTTTTCCCCCGGCCTCGCGGTTCAGCCAATGAACTATAAGAAAAACATATGTGTGTGCATATTAATAAACCACGTTGGCTGTATAGGTCGTAGAAAATGCGCGCCTAAAAAATGAACACATTTCATTACACTGTTGCGAATTGTTGCCAGTGCGCGTGTCACTCAGTGCGTTTTCATATCCAGCTCAAATTGACACGGAGAATTTCGTTACCATTACCAGTAAATTGTAAGTTTATTGCGGAAAGAATTTATATTCCATAAATTCCTGCGGGAAATAGGAAGTACACATATATAAAGAATATTGTCTTGACGTAAAAAGTTTGGACATTTCATATTTACGGAGATATGGATTTTTTATCACTGAGCCGGTTTTTCGTGTAAACCATCGCAGCGAAAAGGGAAACGGCTGTCATCTTCGTTTTGCTATGTCACAAAAAGTGCCCGAATTACTTATTCCTCAATGATTTCATGACGAATCCAACTAAGGTTAGCAAGTATACATATTTTACGATATTGTGAATAACTGTGAGCACATAAGACGTTCTGGTTGCTGAGATCTGAATTTTTGAAGTTTGGCAATTTTCTGACTTCGAGCTTCGAATACCCACCGCCATATTTGTTGGAAGTCCGTTTTTCGTTTGTCATGATGGAAAATCATTAATTAATCATATTTTGAGATATATTTCTCAAGACAACCTTGTATTCATTGAAAATATAAATCGGCGAGTAGTAGACGAAGGGGAAATTGGGAAGTACTGACCATGCCCCAGAATACTTCATATGCATATCACGGCCTTAAGGCCTATGTAAGATGTAATCTACTTAACAGTTTAGTAGTATAAAAAGCGCAAGTCCTATTGACCTTGCCCCTTCCAAAGAAATAAAATCGGCTCTATTTTACAGGAGTATATACGCAGGTCACGTGGGTTGTCACGTCACTTCCGGGTTTTCACTAAACACTACCTCCAAACATAGAAGAGTTCCAATTTTTTTCCTTAGACGTCCGTATGTTCATCCTCCAAACCCACAAGAGTTCCAATGTTCAACCGCCGGGGTGTTTTCCCGCCCCGCCCCAGCGCCCCGCAGCGCGCGCGCGCGCACGCGTCATCAAGCGTCATCCCCGGCAGTGCGCGCGCGGACGCGGGTCAAAAGGTCAAAGGGTCACCTCCAGGTCAGACGGTCCAATGTCCAATGAGACAATGTTGCGGCATCGCTATAGTCAGAGCTTGAGCACAAAAAAAAGGGGATTCTAGATGAACCTGGGAAAGATGGGCAGTTCCATTTGGACCAATCATCTGTCGAGAAAAAGAGCCAATCAGCGGTCGAGAAAAAGAACCAATCAGCGGTCGAACAATCAGCCAATCGAATTGGGGTACTCACGGTGTGCTTTCGCTGACGTCCGCGCCTACATCTGGGTTCTTGTATACCCGGGTAATGTTTTTCTGGACATGGATGGGTTACCTTGGCTCCATTCTAGGCCACTGATTGGCTAATACGGTGTTCAAAGCCACTTTCATGCATTATGCTCATAGAACTTATAGTCATAATCTATACGTGTTGGACGAGTCTCTTCACTCACCGTATACACGTACCTCAATGAAATGCCCGCTCCAAACCTAGACCAAAGACACGTACTTGGTCTGTAGGCTGATTTCATTGGCTCTATTTTTACTATAGTGCTCTTGCATTCTAACCTTGATGGGTTACCTAGAACTTATAGTCATCAACATAATCTATACGTGTTGGACGAGTCTTTTCACTCACCGTATACACGTACCTCAATGAAATGCCCGCTCCAAACCTAGACCAAAGACACGTACTTGGTCTGTAGGCCGATTTCATTGGCTCTCTATTTTTTACTATAGTGCTCTTGCATTCTAAACTTGATGGGTTACATTTTGGCCCCATCCTACACCACTGATTTCAGTTTGACTGAATCTCCACATTGGGCATTGATGCATTAGGAATAAAACACACAAGACAGGGTTTTTTGGTGAGATCTCTTTTTCTTTTTTTTTTATTCAGTGAACAACAACAACGTGAGAACAACCACGTGAAAACTCAAGCCCAGAACAAGGGGCTTGTAATTAACTGAAGCCCAGAACAAGGGGCTTGTAATTAACTGAAGCCCAGAACAAGGGGCTTGTAAACTTAAGCCCAGAACAAGGGGCTTGTCATTAACTTAAGCCCAGAACAAGGGGCTTGTCATTAACTTAAGCCCAGAACGGGGCTTGTACATTGAAATGATGGGCGGCCCAGTCATAGACGAGTACATCGCGGTCCTCGGCCTGGGGGTACTCGTCAAACATCTGTACGATGGTAGATAAGGGTCTTCCCCGGCATCGATGGTACAGGTAAACAAGCAATATTGTCCGCACACGCCACTGGTCAGGCTTTGCAACGTTTGACTGTTCCAACACCACGTCTCTGTGCCTTGATCCATGAAGTTTGTTAAATCGGGATGGAGGGGTGGCAGGCCGTACGGGTCAAAGTATTCACCCTGCTGTTCTGTCAAGTACACGGCCACCCAGTGTTCACCGGGTCGATCCATCGGGTCCGTGTTGAGAACGTAAGCAGCCGGATACATACGGTCTACTGGAAACACATCTCGGGCGAACACCCCTTGAAAGACCCTACGTGTCTCTGGGTCATTCTCCAGCACGGTGGTTATCTGGTCTGTATCCATGTTAGGTGGAGAAGTCACACAGGACGTTGCGCGCCTTGTCCACTTGAATGATGTTGTCAAACTCAGCGTAGCAGATCACATTGACGGTGGTCGCCAGGGCTCGTGCAAAGTGGATTTCCAACCGTAAATTGCCTTGCTTGGTCAGGGCCAGCTGATGGTCGTTCTCTAAGGTGGGGGCCAGATCGAAACAGAACAACGTGTATCCGTTCGCGTAGTCCTCCCGACTGATCATATTCCCTTCGTCCTGGTTTATTTGACCGGTGGCTGTAAACAGGCTCTGATAGGCTCGAATGAAATTCCTCCGCCCAAAGTTCGGGGTTAAGGCCGTGGCTGGCACCTGTTGTCCATCCACATGCAGGGCCACAAAATTGATGCCGAAATGTTTTAAAGTCAAACGGATTCTCTGGGTAGGCTCCGCTGAAACTGGTATTTTCTACACAGGCCAGGATCAATCGCTTGGGTAGTTCCCCCAGGAACAGGTTTTCTTTGTTGGCGCCCATATTTCCAGCAGGCACAGAGAACACTTTGGTTTGTACACGTCGGATAGGGTACTGGGCCGGTTTTGTTTCCAAGGCTTTCATGTGTCCCAATTGAACGGCTGGATTCGGTTTCACTTTTCGGACATACAGGACTGCGTCTTGGATGACAATCTTATAGTCCGCTGCATGCCCTCTACGTTAGTGGCCATCAAGGCGAAGGTCGGAGGCGCCCGTATCAGTCGGATTTTGATGGGGATCTTGTTCAAGAGGTACCGGTCTTGCATGAACATGTCTGCATGCAGTCGACCCATCATATCCACCGAGGCACTGTTCGCAGTGAAAGCCTTCCGTTTGTTATATCCCCCATTGTCCGCTGTGTCCATGTGCTCGGCCGTGTCCCTGTAGAATAAAGCGGTTGTCAGCTGAGATTTTTTAGCCTCTCGGCCATACGACAACAGTGTCTCGATGTAGGCTCGATAGGGGTACGTGTTGGTGGAGTCACTGATGAGTTTGTCGCTGAGAAAATATCCACCTGCTGAAACATCGAGTGCAGCCAGAGATTCGTCGGGCCCACCGTTGCTTGGTCAGCGATTCTGGTGCCAGCTCCATTGACCACCTTGGCTTTCACATACAAGTAGGTATGGGCTAAATCCACATAGGCCGTATCCGCATTACTGATGGTGAACTCGATGGGCCCGGTTTCGTTGATGCTGGAGAGCGGGAGATGCTCCACCCATAATCCTTGTTCGACACTGGTTTGTGTGGGCGGCACGGTCCACAAATCAAATTCACTGTTGGTGGAGGGGCAGGACTCGGCGTGGATTAAGGACATGTTTTAAGAAAAGATATCCTTTGTCTTCTTCGATGTGCGTCGTCGCTGGGTCGGTCGTCGACTGGTGCGTGGTCTCGGTGGGGCAGCTCTTTTATTCCCAACGGTGCGTTGTGCTTTGGCCACCAAGACGCCTCCCGCTTCTTTGGCCCGCCGTTTCAAGGATTCTTTGGGTGCCGTACCCCCCAAGACATCACCGGCCACTTGCAGTCCACTGCGTACCGCTTGTTTGCCGATTGCTTTCACCCCACGCGTCACCAAGGGCAGGAACGTTTTCACAATGCTGCCGAGTATGTTCCCTAGACCATGTCCTCGTTGCATGCGTGCACCGCTAAATACCGGAAAGCCACCCCCGGCCTGTTGAGCATAATAGTCGGCATAGCTGCGTGCATCGCACTCGTAAGGTACTTTCATTATGCAAAGTGGGGAGCACGTGCTTGTCGAAAATGACGTGTCAGCACCACTTTTCCTCGTTCGAATGCCACCGGTCGTCCCGTGTCATCTCTTATATCCACCGTGATCGTGTTGATGTCAGTTTGTCGTACGGGCAAGTAGAGCATGAGGGTGAAACTGTGGGTGACTTGACCTCCATACGTCTTTTTAATGGGGACCACCCGTAACAGAGGTGTGTTGATATCGCCCACGATGTGGTTGTCCACCACGTCCGAGTAGACGTAGAGTCCGTACATACCTGACTTCATATCCATCGGCATCTCGCCATGGTGTTCGGTGGGACCAGCGAACGTCTTTAGATCGAAACCCAACATTTGCTGTAGGATAGCACTCAGTACGACACTCGCCTTGCCGGAGACGATAAGCTGTGCCTTGTCGTTGTGTGTGTTGTAATCGAAGTCCACGTGATTCTTGAAGGGATAGGCTTTGATGGGTCTTGAAGTATTCGTCACCCCCCGTAGCGCCTTATAATGCATCAGTCTTGACAGCCCACCCATGAACTCTTTGGGGGTATCGTATTGGCCTTCGGGCAGGGTGAGTCGGGTGTTTTTGCCTTCGTAGGTCACCTCGTACCACACTTCATTGGCTCGCACGTTGTACCACGAGTAAGGGTATTGGATATCCACGAGGCCGCATTCCCATCGGCCAGGTAAATGTAACGGTTGCGGTAACTGGGTGACGTACTTGGCCACGGTGTTGTCAGGAAACACATCCAGCGAACTGTTACTGGGTAGGGTCAGGTAAAACATGGCGACTGAGCTGTCCTGCTGCTGCTGTTGGTTTTAATAGGTGTTCCAGGCCTTGGGCGGTTGTGTCCGGCGTCGTGTTCGACGCGTTGACTTGCTACGTGTCACGGCTCTGGAGATGTGGGGTGTCCTGATCGAGGGTGGTTTTTTAAAGGTCTGAAAAGAAGGTGCCCGTTGTGATGGTGGTGGAGTTTTTGGGGGTGACTCCGGTTCCCAGTCGGCTTCCCAAGAAGGTTGTGGTGAGAGTCGTGGTGCACGACTCGGCGATTGCTGGGTTTGCTGCATAAAGGCCCAGCGGTGGGGGTTCCCCACCAATTCCTGTGGTACATGCATGTCTTTTCAAGCCTTGAGCGAAGACCTCCCATCCTCGAAGATCGGTGTGCGATCTGCGTTGACGCATCAGATCATTCACTAAATCCGTCATGTGGGTGCCGGGGACCACCTGATTCTGTACCAGGAGTTCGCCTTTATCATTCCAAGTCATGTTAGGATTCTGTTTCATCCGTTGTAATACCAGGCCAGCTTGTTTCTTGAACGATGCAGGTACACTCTTCAGCACTTCGTCTTCCACCCACTGTGGGGCTGTGGGGCTACCCCTGGTAATGGCGGCTGTTGGAACGGTGCTGAGGTCAGCGGTCTGTCACGTGGTGGTGGTGGTGGTGGTGGTGGTGGTGGTGGTGGTGCTGTTGCTGGGGTAGACAGGGTTTGTATTGGTCCATGAACGTCATGTACCGTTGAAGCGTCTCATTGTACCGTTGTACTTTCTCACTGTCGCTTAACCCCGGTCTCTGTAAGATCTGTTGCATCTCTCCATCGAGGCTGTTTATGGTCTTCACCGTAGGTGAGACAGGGTAGCGTGATTGGAGGTTTTGCAGGAACCGTGGTTCGACGAGGACCATTTTTTCGTGTGGTTCATTGTCGGCCGAAGAGTCCACCCAATACTGGACCCAACACGGAAGCGGCCAACGGTGCTAAGATGGCCCCGAGAAAGCCGCCTTTCTGTAACACCTTTTTCTTGTGTGTTTGAGGGACCCGCTTGTGGACTAGGGTTCGGAGACCTGTCTTATGCTTGGCCAACTTGGTCTTCTGAGCCGGAGTCAGTGGTACGTTGCCTTTTAACAGGTTGTACCCCATCTCGCACAGACAGCGTACAAGGTCAGGGTCCGCACCACGTACAATGGTTCGGACTAACTCGGGTGGGGCCGTCTTCAATACACGGAGCGTGGGAGCGTGCTTCCGTACTCGCGCAGACATCCTGTACAACTAATGCTAGAACCCACAACTCTGCCCTTTTATCCACCTCACAGACAAAGTCAACCCTGCTGTGGTATTCATTCTTTTTATTATTCCCCATCATCAAACACACAGACCCCAGCTGGGGGCGCCACTGTGGATGTGTTTACATTATTTTTGCATGTACACGTGGTGGGTCTCTCCGGGAAAGATGCCGGTCCGTAGTCGAAGGTGGTCGGGGTGGCTTGCTTGAGGTCGAACAGCATATACCCGTGCTGAGGGGTTGTGGCATCTTTAAAGGCTTCCAACGCAAACGGTGTGCGGCCGGGATACATCTGTCTCGCCAGGTGCAGCAGTTGAGTGGTATCTCTCGGGTTTTTGAAGACACAGGTAGTGGGCATTTAAGCTGATATTCCGATGTTCTTTGTTTTTACTGAACAGATTCTGCACAATGTAGATGATGCTGAGCCGTCGATGATGGCTGCCTTTGGTAAAGAGTTGGGTGACCCGCGCATCCGTCTCCGCCATGAGATCATCCAGAACCACTAAGGTGTCGGGTTCCAAATCGGCCAGGTTGGGTAGGCCTTCCACGAACGTGATGTGGGGCATTGCTGCATACGCTGCCTGCCATTCTCCGTAACACCACACGACTCTGGCAATGGGTGAAGTGATCATGCTGTCGGCGTGTTGAAGGAGCTTCCTGACGAAGTGCGTTTTGCCGGAGCCCGTCGGTCCTGCGATGACGCAAGTGAAGGGATGCTGCCACCCAGGGTCCATGGTTTGAGGTGTATCCGTTGTCGTGGTAACACGCTCTTGTAAATTTCGTACGAGTGAACTGGAGTGGTGGTGGGTACAACGTCGGTCGTCGTTGTCTGTTCACGTTCAGAGATGGTGCTGGGGTGGGTACAACGTGGGTGGTCGTCGTCGTTGTCGGTTCACTGTGAGGGATGAAATCCGGTGGGTCTTGAGACGTAGTAGGTGTACTTGGTGTAAGTGTAGAGCTCGACGTGGCTTGTACGCGGGGTGTGGTGGTGGTGGTGGTGGTGGTGACTGGGCTCGATACGACTGGTGCTCTCTGTAGACCCGTTTCACTGATGGCTGGTGTTCTCAGTTGGCTAAGTAACGTACTGACATAGGCTACGTCGTAAAACACACCTCCGTACAACACACTCAGCAGGGTTAGCAATAGCACCCCAAAGACCACTTGCGCTTTGCGCGTTTTGCGAGACGCTGTCTTCGGAGGCAGCTGCTGTTGGTCCATAGCACTGAGTTCGGACGTGGAATGAAGGAGGACGGCAGTGGTGTCTGGCTTTATAGTCGTTTCACCTGGTTGGCCGCGACCCAGGAATTGAAGGAACTGGGCCAGCCTTGCCATTTTACGAAATGAAACAGCTTGCCACGTCGACGTTCCGTTTTCAAAATCTGCTCCACCGTGCTGTGTTTTTACAACAGGCTGTAATTCCGTGTCGTAAAACGTCCCCAGCAACGTTTCCCCTTGGAGATCTTCCAGTTCATAGACTCGCCGCTGTCAGGGTAGGCGCCGTTTAATCAGGAAGTGCTCATCGCTCCAGTTGGGCAAGTAACTTTTCTCGAACTTTCCCTTGACTTTACTGATCCATACAGGGTCCCCGACCTTGTACACCGCCTTCGTCGTTCGCTGCGATGGCCTGGGGTACAAGACACGCCGGACTTGGGCTTCATTGCGTTGGGTCACGGTAATGGGGGCTCTCTCTATACTTCGATGATAGGCTCGATTGTAACCCTCACCAGTTTCGGGAGAACATCGATGTACCGCCTTGTATTCTTATAGGTGAAATATTTATACATGCGGCCTTTGAATGTCCTGTTGAACCTCTCCACCACGGAAGCCTTGGTCTCGTTGTACGTATGGAAGAAAACACCTTCTGTTTCTTGAGAAAGGCTTGGAACGGTCTGTTGAGGAATTCTGTGCCTTCGTCGGTTTGCAAATACAAAGGTTTGCGCCCGGTCTTGAAGATGTCTTTGAACGCCGCTATGAGATTCGCCCCCGTTTTCGTCCGGATGGGTACCACCCACGCATACTTGGATAGGATATCGATGCACGTCAAGATATACTGATTCTCATCGTTGTGTTTGGCAAAGGCGCTCATATCGACCAAATCCGCTTGCCACTGGGCATCTATTCCTCCCACGATGACCCGGTTCCGTAGAAAATGGCGACGGACAGATCGATGTAAGGTATAGGTGTCTTGTCTTCTTAACCAATCTCGGACTTGGGCACGTTGTACCTCCTGGGGTTTGGCCGCTCGAGAGAGAGCCGACAATGCACTATAGGCTGCCGGACTGTCGGGACTGTAGTATAAGTTATCCAACACCTTCTCCCAGCGCCTCATGGTGACAAAATGATGATGGACCCTGGCTCTATCGTTTATTTATAACGGGTATATCTTGGGCCTGAGTTTCTTTCTGATTTTCTTCGTGGACTTCCACAGTGGCCATGGTAAATGACCAGTCCAACTCGTCTGATGACCGCTTGATAAGCACTTCATCCACATCCACCACGGCATCTTCCAATGCAGACCATAGATCAGGGTGAAGGGTAAAATGCACTGTAACTCCATCTAGCCGAGCCAATTGAGCAAAGAAAGGGCCGCGTCGGATGTACACATCGTGACACAAGTGGATGAGGTCGCCGTCCAGTTCACCAGACAACACCCGTTTGAATTTGGTCCAGTCCTCCCGGGACAGACGAATGTGAGCCGGGCACGGTTGTGTAGGGTCCGTGTCTCCCACCACCTCCTCCATGATATCGACCTTATCCGCATACACGTGCAGGAAAACCTCGGGGGGTCAAGCTGAAATACGCCAGTACTATATGCTCCGTCATGGTCAGTACGTGAATGGTACCAGATTTCACTGTCTCTCGTATTTATAGGGAGAACCCCGTGAGATCAAAGGATCAGGTGGTCATGTCATTGGGCTGACTGAGTCTAGCGGGGTAATCAATGGCATCGTCGTTGGGTTCATGTAGTTGTTCATGGGGTTCAGCCGCCGCGTCTTCCATAGCACGAACCCACGCCAATTGGTCGGGTGATCGGTCGTCCGGTGTAAACAACTGGTCCACAATAGGCACTACTTTCTCCAAGGCTGACCACACAGAGGGGCTTAGGAGGATACTTCGCGTAGGCTCTTGGTAGCGGCCCAGGCGTATGTGGACGGGAGGTACGGAATATACGTAGATGGCATTGTCCAGGTGGATGAGGTCTCCGTCCAACTCACCGCTCAACACCCGTTTAAATTTAGTCCAGCCATCACGCTGTAGCGTCACCGTATTCGATAGCATCTCAGCGGGCGCCCAGTAAATAGCTTCATCGTCTTTCACGAGGATGACTTTATCTTGATAGACGTATAACCCCACACTGGGTGTAAGAGGCAGGATGGCTCGTAGATAAGTTGACATGCTTGCTCTAAATGTCGAAGGGAGAATGACACACACTCTGTCTCATCCCTCGTATTTATAGTGTCAATACCACAGCGCCAGGGTGAATAGGGCACAGACTAGTATGAGGCCAACCAGCCGGCGCTGGTTCCGGCGTGAGCGCTCCTGGTCCATAGCGCGAGCATCAAGGATGGCTGTCATAGTCCAGTAGTGGTGAGTGATGGCACGCCTCTCCATCGAGTGCACTCTGTGGAGGACCGCTTCTGTGAACTCGTTCAGGATCTGGCGTCGTCCCTCGTTGTCGTCGCCATCTGCAAACATGGACCGGACCACTGCTCGGTAACCCGTGAACGAATTCACCACGGTGGCATACTGTAAAATGCGAGTCGCATGGGGCTGGATCTCCGCCATGGCTCTGTAGAAATGAAGGTGTGGGATCCAGAGGGACGTGTTTTATAGACCAGATGTAGCTCTACGGGTGTAGTCCGTGATACGTACTATTCTGATGGGTTAGTCCAAAAAAAGGAGCAACAACAACAACAACAACAACACAGATTACAGATCAATCCTTTTATTATGCGTGAACAACATAGAAATGCATGTACTGACCTGTCTGTGGGAGGTTTCCCACAATGGCGTCCACCTTCGCGTCTTTTCGTGTACGTCCGTGTCTTTTCGTTAAAGTCCGTGTATCTTCGGTAAAGTCCGTGTCTTTTCGTAGACATGACCGCGGATGAATACATTCTTGCACTCACTCACACCAGCCGCCATCTTGTACCCACCACCCACCATCCACACGCCGCCATCTTGTACCCACCACCCACCACACACGCCGCCATCTTGTACCCACCACCTACCACACACACACACACGCCGCCATCTTGTACCCACCACCCACCACACACGCCGCCATCTTGTACCCACCACCCACCACACACGCCGCCATCTTGTACCCACCACCCACCATCCACACACGCCGCCATCTTGTACCCACCACCCACCACACACACACACACGCCGCCATCTTGTACCCACCACCCACCACACACGCCGCCATCTTGTACCCACCACCCACCACACACGCCGCCATCTTGTACCCACCACCCACCATCCACACACGCCGCCATCTTGTACCCACCACCCACCACACACGCATGCGCACACAACCAATTGTGACGTCACCAAAGGTTCTGCGCATGCGCAGTGAAGCGCTATTTGTTCAATTTACGCCTTGTATACTACT
>JAVTVY010018624.1:0-74354 GCA_036873755.1 Hanleya hanleyi
ACTCAAATATCGGGTCCATTAGCCTTAATAGATGGGTGAAAAGTTCTGGACACTGGAGACAAGTGGTCATTATACATACAGCTTTTGTATTCCTCCTCAGGGATTCATTCCAATTTATAACGCAAACATCAAGGACCCAGACCCGACAGGCCACTCATAAAAACAATATTTTTCCATGAAATTTGACGCCATGTACAATACATCGACTGACCTTTCTGTCTTAATCCAAGAAAGCCTTGACATCACAATAAGACTGCTGATTGGTGGAAATTCGAAGTTCAAAGATATATGTAATTGGGCAGATGATATTGGTTTGCTGTCGGTGAATCAGAAAAATATGGTTGATACGTGTCATGGAAATCCTGGAATGGCTTGGAAAACCTGGAAACCATGTGTTCCAGACTTAGAAAGTCCGATTGATTTTAGTTTGGGCCCAAAAGGAACCATATTTGAATACCAGTCGGCATGTCTAAGTCATTCAATATCAGAAGAATATTTTATGGGTGCTGTACTTTAGAAATGTCATGCAAAACCTAGTATGGCTAATCACAGTAAGTGAAATTTCTCACCATACAATTATGGGGTGACCAAATTTATCAGAAGTTGACAAAATCGTCCAAAATCATCGAGATAATCCATTATTTCTAGATTTTGGACGGTGATCAAATTTATTAGAGAGACTGATTGATTTTTGGGGGTGATTGAATATTATTAATAGGGTGATTGAATCGTTGGGGGATTTATCATAATATGTATTTATGGTTGTAATATTTATGTCCTCGGTTGTTTAGGATGTCTTGGTCATGTATCATTTGTATCACAAGAAGAAACAGTGTGAGAATCTGTTCACTATAAGACAGCTTCATGTGCCTGTGTACATGTATCAGGATCGAGGACTGATTCCAGTGAAGCCTCCAGATTTCTTAAAAGCGTTTTGAATTATCCTTTAGGCCTTTTGCGCCTCAGGCAAAGAGCTCTGGCTTGTTAGGGATCAACCCCAGGGTTAATTAGGGTGTTCAAATACCCTACTTTAAGTCTCCTATGTTAAGGGTATAATTTACCTGGGTCAAAAGGACTGTTTTATTGAATATTAAAGACTCTTCTTGAAGTGAAGCTCGGTAGAATGCTGGTCACGGAAGAAGTTATATGTAACAGTGGAGGAACCAACTGTTTGCATACTCCACTCCTCACACACCTGGCGGACGTCATCTCATTTCCGACGGAGGTGGAAGGAATTTTTCAGCTGCTTCTGCTCTTGTCAGCTTCCTCGCTGTTAATTTATGGTAAACTGCACTGAAAATGAGCACACTCTTTAACCCCTCGCTTTCAAGTACACTGTACATGCAGCTCATGAGAATTGCTAAAAAAAAAAAAAAAAAAGTAACAACAAATTGAAAGATTCTATTTCCATTCGTTGTTTGAGACTATTATCAAACCATTTTCATGCAGGATCAGGTATTTTGTGTTTAATCAGTGGTTCTTGGCAGCTACAACATCAATTGTCAGGTAGCTTGCTTTGCTGTTTATTGTAAACAATCTTCATCAACTTTATTAAGAATATAGGTTTCAAGAGGGTTGAAATATTTTTCCAATTTTGTCGCCTGGGTTTTTCACTTGAGAATGACACTCATATAATTTGTTACATATACTGCTAGCCTGCCCTTCAAGTTTTCTTGACCTTTGATCTATTTAATGGTTTTTAATCATGTTTACTGAAAAAAAACCCCATTGCAAGACAGTTGTTACCACTTCTGGCCGTCATTTAACATTGTGATACTGTTTTGTGGTTTTGGTTCTAAGTGGCGTCTGTCCCATTGAAAACTCCTTGTCAATTGCTGAGAACTTTCATCTACATCTGCTGGAGACGTTAATTGCTCAAAATGGATGGACATGCACAACATGTGGAGGATACAGTGTATGGAACTTGTGTGTTTTGTACATGCATGTATTTGAAAGTTTTGTCTGAGTTTCTTGGTCCTGTTTGTTAATCATTCTTCGGTCATTAGTTAGTCCCCATTCAGCCATTGGTTAGTCATTAGTCAGCTAATATTTCATTAATTATCACAGGGACAATCCACAGGTGTAATACCTATGGGCCGTCATAGCTTAGCCGGTAGAGCATTGGCGCGTTGAGTCAGGGTCGTGGGTTCGAATCCCGCTGACGACCAATTCATTCTTTCCCTCTCAAAAATCATTTCATATTAATTCATCAGTCAGCCATTGGTTAGTCATCAGTCTGTCATTGGTTAGCCATCAGTCAGCCACTAGTTCATCAGTCACTCATTGGTCAGTCCTCAGTCTGCCATTGGTTAATCATTAGTCAACCAGCAGTTAATTATCAGTCAGTCATTGCTTAGTCATCAGTCAGCCATTGGTCAGTCATCAGTCAGTCCTCAGTCTGCCAATGGTTAATCATTAGTCAACCAGCAGTTAATTATCAGTCAGTCATTGCTTAGTCATCAGTCAGCCATTGGTCAGTCATCAGTCAGTCCTCAGTCTGCCATTGGTTAATCATTAGTCAACCAGCAGTTAATTATCAGTCAGTCATTGCTTAGTCATCAGTCAGCCATTGGTCAGTCATCAGTCAGTCCTCAGTCTGCCAATGGTTAATCATTAGTCAACCAGCAGTTAATTATCAGTCAGTCATTGCTTAGTCATCAGTCAGCCATTGGTCAGTCCAGTCAGTCCTCAGTCTGCCATTGGTTAATCATTAGTCAACCAGCAGTTAATTATCAGTCAGTCATTGCTTAGTCATCAGTCAGCCATTGGTTAGTCATCAGTCTGTCATTGGTTAGCCATCAGTCAGCCACTAGTTCATCAGTCAGTCCTCAGTACGCCATTGGTTAATCGTTAGTCAGCCAGCAGTTAATTATCAGTCAGCCGTTACTCATTCATCAGTCAGTCATTGGCTAGTCATCTGTCAGTCATCAATATGAGCATGGTCAGTCTTTGATTAGTCATCAATCATTCTCAGGGCATCAGATTGTATACCTCCAACTGCCAGATAGTTAGTCATTGGCTAGTCACCAGTCTGCCATTAGTTGGTCATCAGTCATCAGTCAGTCATTGATTAGTCTTCAGTCAGTCATCAGTGTAAGTCATCAGATAGCCATTTGTTAGTCACCATTGGTTAGTCATTGGTCAGTTATTAGTGTTAGTCATCAGTTAGTCTCTGATCAATCATCATTCTACCATTAGTTAGTCATCAGTCAGTCATTGGTAAGTCATGAGTCTGCCATTAGTTAGTCATCAGTTTTAGCCATCTTACAGCCATTACTTAGTCTCCATTGGGTAATCATTGGTCAGTCATCAGTGTCAGCTTCGCAACCAGACCCAGGCCCTGCTTATCAAATCCATGCAGCTAGCTGGGCCTGAAAATCAGCCTTGGACCATTTTCCCAATACATGGCAGGTCTTGTTTTTCCATAATGATCCAGTAATCCAAATCACATAAAATGAAATCACCGTAATCTTGGGACCAAATAATATGATTCTCATAACTGGAGAAATAAATTGAGTAAAATGGTAGTTTATTAAATCGAAGGATTGCATTGTATAACTTGTAAAGCTGCAGAGATCAGAATAATTTGAATTTCAGCTTGACTTTCAGCAACTGATTTCTTAAAAATTGCTTCCTTGTAGGTGTATTAAATTGTTCCTTCTTACATGTTGTGTGTTAGCAATAAGCTACGGAGTCAAAAAGGGGTTGGCCACGGACAAGTGACAGGGCACGAAAGTCTTGTCATGCCAATTTTAGGTTTCCTGGGACAGTCTAGCAGATATTATTTCAACCCCTGCGGGCTGACAATATTATTCGTATTTTGCCTCCTTCTCCGGGTCAGATGTACATGTATGTAAATGAACTGGATATACATGTAGAGGCCTACTGCAGCCTACAGTCCCATAATACATCATCTCCTGAATGAACAGCGATTCATTTGAATAATCTAAAGCATACACTGTACACCCATCCATCAGCAGGAGAGACAAGCACTGCAAAGACAATTACGTAATGGAAGAATTGCAACTGTAGAAGTATTGTGGTCCTGTTTGAGCAGTTCCCTGGAGAATTATCTACCATTTGTTTTTGCATCGCTGGCTATGGTTCCATAAATGAATCGATGTGTGTCCAGTGTCGGTGTCTGAAGATTGCGGAGTATGGCGACCCAGTGATACGACTGAATAATCCAAAGCTTTGCCATCAGCGCTTGTTTTAATGTCTGTCAATCTGAGAATGGATCGTTTGCTTTGTATTGGGCTTGTGGGGCTCTTGTATGTGTATCAAGGTCTGTAGTATGTACATGTACAAGATTGGAGAACCAAAGACATGGTACAAGGGAGAGGCTGGCTGTTTGGGATTCATTCAGAATTGATATAATTTAATTTTCACCCATTCAACATGTGGGCTAGAAATGTAAACTCCATAAGCTGGCTAAGATTTGAAACTCTCAAGATTCAACAGCTAAAACAACAAATGCATTCCTGAATAAAATGATGCTGACCAGAACCTACATTTAGTAGGCTGCTCTCAATGTTCGTAGCTCTATAGATGAATATTTTCTGCAATCACGATCATTTTCCTAAATTGAACCATTGGTACCATCAAATTCCCCGACAGTCCTGATAAACTCAAGATTGGTTCTGCAAAAATGGAAATGGTCAATAGTTTCCAGTGATGCCAGGTGAGAATGTTCAGTTGATGTGAAGTTTCCAAAGTTAAAAGTACATTTACCAGAGTCCATATTTATATAAAGCCCAACTCACACAACGAACATTTTGTTGTATTAGAACATGCAGAACAGTTTGTTCGTGTTTTTGTTCTTGGTAACCTCACACTACAAACATTTTCTCTTGACCGCCAGTCGCCGCGATCACGCAGCGAGGCTGCAATCATGTGATGGGAGCCATTTTGTTGTGTCATGTGAGAGCGGCTTCGTCACATGACCGACAGCTGCCAGTTGATTGGATAACTGTTGGTAAATGTTCGGACAAATGTTCGCAATCACCACACACTGAAGACAAAAACTGTTTTGAGGACGAAAACATGTTCCGAAAATCAAACATGTTTGATTTCACGAACATGTCCCTCGAACAAAATGTTTGTGTTTCTGGGCACCTCACACTGCAGACAAAACATGTTCTGAACAATGTTTTTGTTCTAATACAACAAAATGTTCGTATTGTGAGTTGGGCTTAAATCCTCATCATTCTGCCTCACAGGTGTCAAAGGCAATACTGAAAAATTCTATAAAGCGATGATAAAATTCTATGACATGAGCTCGCTTACCCCAAGGCAATCTTAGAAGTTGTTATTATTCGTGTTATTAGGCTCCGGCGTTATGGGAAACTGTTGGATTTCGCTTTTCATTTTGTGGGACCACTGGTGACAAAGAGATTCTGAAAGCAAGCCTATTCATTGTTGTTCTTGAATCTGTGTACAATTAAATGGGGAAATACTTCAACAAATCTGGATTTTAAACTTGAGTGACAGTTTTAGTTTTCTTCCACAATAAAAGAAGCCAAGATTGCAAAATTGTGTCCATTCTGCATGCTCTTCAGGCTATACAGATATCACTTGTATGCTGCATGTAGATTGGAATTATTGGACTTGAAGCCTTGAGGAATGTATTGCCAAGGAAGAAAGACGTTGAAATATTAGCCCTACGGGACAATCTCATCATCCAAGATCTCCGCATCGAGCTCTGTAACCTTTAAATAAATGATTTTAGCGATAACAAGATTTGCATTACTCCAACCTGCTGGGTAGAAGCTATTGCAAATTCCATAACAAAAGCGCTATCACCTCAAAATGCTTTTTCATTTGCGATAACTGGGGTTTAACAACCTTCTTCCCCTACATGTAGACCCTTTGGGATTTATGTAATACATCAGAAAGTCATAGCCTAGGGCCTATTAGATTGAGTCATAGCCTAGGGCCTATTAGATTTAAGATCCAATATGGGAGAACAGAGCTTTTAACTTTCTTGCAATAATGAAGATATGTGTTTCATCTTTCCTCCTTCCCACTGGGATTTTGGACATAAAATATTGATCAGTAACTATATTGCCACCCACAGATGGTCATACATGTATTTACTACCACAAATGACCCGCCACAGCAGGTAGCCTGGCTTTTCTGCTCAAACATATGCAAAATTCAACATACATTCCCAACCATTTTCTTTGAGATATGACAGGCAGAAATAAAATCGTTCTGCCAGACACCATCTCAGATGGCCCAGATTTTATTTGTATTACTGACAAAGGTTATTTTGAGAGTTAAATATTTATAGAAACAGGCTTTTCCATGAGATAATGGCAGAGTAGTTAGTTAGTCTTCTGCTCTCTTGGAACAGGTGGGCAAAATGACTAGATCAAAACAATACAACAAGTATATGACTACATTGTATTAAGGGGATCTTCAGACCAATTTTGGGTGGGGATTAGGTGAGTGTGAGCAACTCGCCTTTCATGACAAGGTCTGTAGTACATGTAACATTTTGAAATACAAACCATTTCTTGCCCAGCGAGTTACATGTATAATGGCAAATCAATTTTCGCCTGAAGTCCAGTCCGAATCACAATCTCAGACGACAAAATTCCAATGACAGTAATGTGACCGGTAGAATGAATAAGGAATTAACCTTAGCAAAAAAATTGCTGATAAATTAATAAAATAGATTTTACCTCAGCATTTTTCTCGTCTGTCATGATACTCCCGTGATTTTATTTCTCAATTTCCTTGGCAAAACAAAAGTGCTGTGGTAAAGTCATTTTGCATCAGCATTTGCCATTGGCTGAGGTTACATGTACCATGTTTGGGAGATTTCGCTCTCTAAAATGGAGGTAAAAAAGGTTATTTTTGCTCAATAATTTTTGATTCCGTCTTAACCAATGCTCCAAAGCTTCAGTCACATTTATCTATCTATTGTTCCATGTCCTAAAATTAATTTGCCGTTTGAAGAACCAGTCATTATTGTTTCAATAGCATGACAAATATTTGGTCTATTATTATGCAAAATAGATAGACGACAATTTAGTCTTTTTTCTACCATTTGATGGGGATATATCTGTGTGCGCCTCAAGATGATTTTGCTTAATTCGTTATGCAAACTGATTTATTGAGCAAAAACGACCTTTCTACCTTTCTAGGGATTGCCCTCTCCTGTGTACATAAACATGTATTTGCTAGGGCTATATTGGAACTATAAGTCTGTCTCTTTATTCATCAACAATAATAAACTGATAACATCAGTTCAGTTTTGAAATGACAGGTATTATAAGAGTTGCAAATTGGTCTAACATTTTGTTGTGCCGATAAATAAGTTCTCTTCTGAAACAGCATTGGTGAATGACAGTTAAAAATATTTGAGAACTGCAAACTTTTATGGCACTTAAAATTGCCCTCGTAACATTTTGCTGAGACAACATCGGTCCACTTTGAAACAACATCAGGGAATAAAATTATAAAATCTTAGAGCTGTGAATTGCTCTCCTAATTTTTTGCTGAGACATCAGTTCACTTATGAAATGACATTGGTGAGTGACAGGTGAAAATCTATGAGAGGGGCATACTTACTCCAAACTTTTTGTGAAAGTAAACGTGTGGCATTTCAAAATTGTATCAATTGGTAAATAACATTATCAAATCTGTCAGAGCTGTTAATTGCTCTCCTCTCATTTTTATGCGACAAATTCGCGGTCCGCTTCGAAACTGCATCTGTGAACGGTATAAATCTACAAAAGCTACAAAGGTTCTCTTGAAGCGTAGGAGTGATTCTGATGTAACATGCAATGGGCCTACAAATTGCTACATATCTGAGAAGAGGTTTCATTGCTCTCCTAGAAATGTATAAGCCAGACCAGAGAGAAAGCTGTGGGAGATTTAGTGGCCAGTTGCTGGTTCTTCAAGATTGATGGATTATGACTGTTGAAAGCACTCAGTACCTCAGTACCTTACATTGAGTGGAGAATTTATTAACATCGCTTGGACAGATCCTCTTATGTGACTGAAGTCTAAGAGATCTTAAGAGGCTTTCTCTTAATTTTTTTTTTCCTTTTTTTTTCTCCTCATTCTGATCTCCTGTTTCTCCCATTTATAATGTGAAAAAGTCCCACACATTTTGGGGGGAAGGAGGCATGCGGGGGGCGGGGGGGGGGGGGGATAATATACATAGATCTATGTCCCATCTGTGAAATTTCAAGGGTGGGTCTGGTTTGATATGCTGAGTGCAGTACATGGATAGCAGAATGCTGTTAATGCAAATGGCAACCCGGTTACAGACAGTGAACTTGATGGGTTTCTGAATTTGTGAAGCAACTACATGTACATACATCTACCTGGACTCGTGCTAGTAGATCAAAACTATTGCAGATCCATGTGTTCAGAGACTGCAGAATTACCAAATCCTACAGAAATTTCCAAAATTTTCAGTAATCTTCAGAACTGTTTTGCAACATTATCATGAAGACTTGAAAAACGGGGGACTGCAGACATTTTGTGAAAATATAACATTGAGTAAACGAGGGTCCTCCAAAATACTAGAAATACTGAAATAAAATCCTGAACTTAATTTGTCATCAATGTATAAAATAAACCTGTCCGAATGGAAATAGGATTGTGGATGATATTCCAATCTTCAACATTGAGAAAAAGATGTACAATGTATCTTTGCTATAGAAAAGACAGCTACATGTAGAAGTACTAACAAGTAGAATCTCAGGATGGTGCTGATGAAATACAGCTACAATGTACAGTGTAACCTCACTATAACGCTGTTATTGGGGAACCAAATTTGAACCACCTTATAAATTTTCAGTCTTACAAATGGGTTGAAATGATATGCATTTATTGATTTGGGGACACGACAGCACCTGTGGGGACACGACAGCACCTGTGTTATATCAGAATGGCACCTTATAGCGAGGCTAGACTGTATGTCAATTGTTCAGCTTTGATACGATGTACATTGGTGGCTAATAATGACATCAATATATAGCAAGGAGAATATCCGTATCATAAGGTGCTTAGATTTGAAACCTGGGTTTTCTTCATATGTTATTTATCAATTTCAAAATCTTCCTCGGCAGCTTATCCTCGCTTCATGAGGTAAATGGATTGGCATTATTTCATTATCAGCCTTATCTCTGCATCCATTATTGTTATACATCAAGAGAACCATGGCCTAAACCAGACTACACAGATCATTATAAGGCAATGATAATACTGCTTCCCAGACAAATAGTCTGAGGTTACCAGAGACGCACACACATAATCATTACCTATCAGGCACAACATCCCATACTAATATTTAATGCAAAAACCTATGCCAGACATGCTAAATACTGTCTGGGGGAAGTCAGGCAGGATAGGAGACCATGTAGACTGTCTGCTAGTAAATATTGTGATGGGGCGCTGTCAATGAGTATTTGTATTGGTCTGATGGGCCCACAACTTCTCCCTCTCTCAAGCTCCTCTTGTCAGTCATCATAGAGCGGAATCATACCACCACAAAATCCATTAAAATTGTATGCAATGATTAATAGGTGATCTGTCTTGATTTGTCATCACCTGCTGGCTTCTGGAGCTTATCTGCCGGCATGCTCTTGTGCCTACATGTACTGTACTGTGGTCTCAAAACACATGTATGTAGGTGGGGGCAAGGGGGGGGGGGGGGGGGGGTGGCAGAAGATAAACTGGAAGTGCTAGAACTGTTTTCTATTGGTTTACATGTACCTGTCCAAATCAGCGACCAGGCAATCACAGAATCCAATTGGATGCTGTATTTGGTGGACTGCACTGCTGTGGCCTAATGGTTAGAGTGTCCACCTCATAGCAGTAGGTACTGGGTTCAATCCCAGGCCGGGTCATGCCAGACTCGCTTCCTCTCAGCATCTCAACATTAAGAGAATAGTCCAAGGACTGCTTCGTTCAGTGTTAGTATAATATTGTGACTGAGTGGGGTGTGATGTCTGCCTAGGACATGATATTTCAGTGGGACAGCACTGTAGAATAGCAGCATCAGATCTGCTTTGTTACTTAGTTACCCCCGCCCTTCCCCCTCCCCTCCCTTCTCCACTGTGATATAGTTGAAAAAATGTTGAAAGGCACATTAAAACCTATTCACTCACTCACTGTACTTGGTGCTGTGCAGGTCCCTCATTGTACGAATTATTCCTGGGCTTTACTGTGTACATATGTACATACATGTACAATGTGCATCTTGTACACATATGTGTACAACAAAAAGACATTTTGGAAAGAGAAGTAATTTGGGAGCCAATTATGATCTAATTGGGTGATACTTAACTTTTTAGGCTACTGCAAAAATGTACCTCTCCATTGGGAAAAGCTTGAGTGTGCATGTATTCCCATGTAGATGTTGGCCTCGGCATGTATTTGATAGTTTTCACAGCTGTGACTGATGGAAGTTTTACTATGTCTCTCCCCTGTTAACTCTCAGTCTGTATGCCATCTTGTTATCTCTATCCTCCGAATATCTGTGACAGTTGCTGTGACCCACGACCAGAGGTCATTTGAGGTCGAATCCTATCAAGATCTTCCTGAGCCCAGAAATGTACTGTAATCTCTTCATTAATTCTCTTCCCAAACTAAATTTGGGACTTTCTCTGCTTCTCAAGCAATATCTTTAGACCTACCAACTCTAATACATTCGCAGCAGGGGCTGCATGAGTCTCGCGCATTTGACATCTGTCTCGCACTCACACACATATTGAAATCTCATGCATCTGGACATTTTCGTGAAATTTTTCCCTAAGTAAGCAACAAGCATTCAAAATTGCTCCAGTTTGCAGAAAAGAAAATAACGAATGAGTAATACATTACATGTATCTGCTTGATTCTAAACAATTTTGTCAACTTCCTGTGCTAATACATAAATTTGATCACACCTTGATAAAAATTATGTAGTGAAATTCTTTTTTCAGTGATCGATCTATTGAAGCATTTATTGTATGTACTTCCATGTACATGTAGATGGATATTGCCGCATGTAATACATCTTTCACCCAATTCAAGTCCTTCAGTGAGAAGGTGAGGTCGGATACACGACATCGCGGACCGCCTTTACAGTTTCAGTCTTCCCTACATTTGTCTGGCTTGTTGGATGTTTGATGGTAGATGAATGGGTTTATTTTTTATTCAAATAGATTTTGTTTTAGGCTATGTTTCCTAATATATTAATGTTCATGGTTGTTTAAAATGTGCGTGTTTATCTGCCACCGGGTATATCTCTCAAGCTATGGTGCTTTCGAATCTCTTGTCACCGTCGCCTTGGACGCGGTAAACAAGTGATCTGATATAATATTGGTCAATATATCCAGGATGTTGCTTTACTTTTAATACGATACATTGCCCAAGCGTACCAGGGGCTATATCTAGGATAGAGATACCTCTGATTTTTAGCAAGGATGCATGTACATGTAACAGTGCCTGGAATAAAGAAAAGTAATTTTATAACAGTAATATGTCCAGTAAGGCCATTCTAAAAAAAAAAATGTGTTTACTGTAACGCAATTTGAAAAAGGTGGGTAGGTAGGTAGGGATTTTTTTTTGCCTTTTTTTTCTCCCCGCGAATGTTTTCAATTGCGACAGGTGTGTTCAGCCAGTTTGTGCTGCATGTACAGGTCCCGTCTAAAGTTTTTATGCGTCATAATTACACATGCTTTGTGGCTTCTAGTCAGTTGCCATTAATATTCATTCAATTGCATGTTTGGAACAGTTGAATGGTCCAAAATGACAGACACTGACACGACAACGTCTGTGTCGGCCATTTTGATGGCCTTCACCAGCGAGAGAGTAAACTCCCCTTGTGGGATGCGCGAGGAGTTATTCCCCTTGAAACATACATTTTTACAGGTTCGCGAAAACATAAAAAAAATAAGCCGGACAATTTTTTTTGGCGCAGTTAAGTTTTTATCGGGTCGGTCGGGTTACGGTAAACGTAAACAATATTTCCAATGGCCTAAGAGAAGAAATATGAGCAGGGTCATTGGTCTTTATATCTACACATAACCCACAGCTGGAGTCAAAAGCTGGAGTTACAAGCTATCAGTCATAAAATTTTATATGGATTTTCAGGTGACTGCTTTCTGTGCTCAGACTATTTCCCATGCAATCACTGGATTGTAACATTAGTGATATTTATGACCAATAATCGGGTACTTTTGCTCAGGGCATTAATCTGAAGCTCCACAGAGCCAGGCTCAGTCTGGCTGGTGTAATAATTTGAATGGAAATAACAAGAATTTTTCTGTTCCTGGTATTGCTTTGTTTAACATCTGCAGAGTTCCTTGAACAGTATCTCTAGAATCTGCCTGTAGTATCCTTCCCCTGAACATGTGTTGTACCATCAGATTGAGTAAGAACGAGAATTAAGATTTAATGTTGCGTTCAGCAATATTTCAGCTATATACATGTAGAAAAGGATTGAATGAGTCTTAAAGGCTGATGAGTTGGTCTATAATAAATATTTCTGTCTGTGGCGGATACTCAAGGTCAATATCTTCTTGGATATACAGCATGACCTTGTTCAGTCTTTCGCGTTTAATAAGACTGATTATTCTTGCTGTCCGTTATGAGTGTCTGATTTGTCATTCAATATTCAGCCATTGTCCATTAAAGAATCCCTGTGTCCACAATCCAAAGACCTATTCCACATAACAGAATAGCACCAATTTTTTTAAAAAGATCATACAATGTACATGTAGTATACATTTTCATAAACATAAACTAGCTTCCTGCAAGAGAGAGGCGGTCAACAGTTTTCAAAGATGCCGGCAAGACATCATGATATTCCAAAAATATCAAAGCCGTATTGCTGATATGGATCACTCATGCTATGCTCATCCATGACTATTACTCTAGGAGAGCTTCAGATCACTCCCCTGAAATGTGTAAATACAGTGAAGAGTGATATTACAAAGAGCAATCACTCTCAAATTAGTCACCCGAAACAAAATCCTGGAAAGTGATCAGCTCTTGTAGAATTTATGCAAACATGAGAGAATGGTTATATAGTCTTGAGCCTTTGGTACTCGATGTTTTTTTCTGTAAACTGACTACCACGATTACCTGATTAATCAGAACTGAAACATTATGCATGTATATCGATACTTTATATGATATGCACAAATAACTTCACAGTATTGCCCAGAGTGAAATGAAAGTCGAGCCATATATCATTGCAATAATCGATTAATATTGTCCTGGTGCATGTATACTTTGTGTCTGTGATATATATCTTTGAACTGGATCTACCATGTCAATTTTATGATGTACACACATTGCGAGACTGCCTTTTCGATGAACCTTTGCAGACATGATTAGCTGCCTTTTCCACAGATCAATGAAAATCCTGGATTTCTTTCTGAAAATAGGAATTGTCCAATCAAGCACTTCAAAAACAAGTGATATCCTGTGATGTAATGTGCTTTCTATAAAAAACATGAGTAGTGTGACTAACGTCACAGGACCTATGAATTAGGGTGACGAAGATGACTTGGGGGTCCAAGCGTAATGTTAAAGGTCACCTAGATGACTTGGGGGTCCAAGCGTAATGTTATAGGTCACCTAAGTAGGTTAAATTTTCAACAAAAGTAGGTCAGCTCAGAACTTGCTGGTAACAGGGCCCTAATGCACGTTCATGCCAAAAATCAAGGTTCAACGGTTCTCCTTATTTTGCCGATGAAAGGATTCGGATGGACTGACTCACTCATTAACAGAATTGGCAAATGAGAGCCTACTTCGTAGGACCAATGTCAGAAGATAAAGTTGATTATAAGCAATACTGATGTTATCTTTGAAAAAAGTTGGAATTATCTCCATCGAAACATCACCTCCAGAGCACTAAAGAATGACATTGTCAAGACACACTTGATAGGCAATAATGCCATTGTCAGTGGTAAATGTTGTTAAGACACAGTTGATTTATAAGCAATAATGACAATGTCATTGGTAAATGTTTCCACAGTTAATTTAAAGGTTATACCAAATGACTCTATACTACTCTGCATTAAAACATACCCAGTAGTGTTCCAAACAACAAATTAGTATTTTTTTCTCGAATAATGTCGTCGAAGTGGGTCTTAGGACACGAATAGCACACATGTGGGGAAAAACGTATTGCAGCCGTGACCTCTGGTGCATGACGTCACAACCTGATTACGATTGCGCCGTAAACGTCATAGTCTATGACGTCGGGCGTTGTTACGAAAGATTCACCCAACTGTGGGAGTTCTAGCGTGATGTCGCTGACATTTGGACGTCACAACAGGCATTTGAGCCAGATCATAATCAGGTTGTGACGTCACAGGTCAAGCGGTCACAGCTTTCGCCGTTTTGAAAGGGGCATGAAATCGTCGCACTTTACTGCTGCTATTTCCAACCTTGGGCAGTTTGAAAACATACAAAAATGTATAACAAGTCTATATAATCACCTCTACAACAATTTAGCACAAAAAAGCAGCAGATTTTGAGACCATTTTGTATAACCTTTAAAAACAATAATGAAATTGTCATTACTAAATGTTGTCAATAGATAGTTGATTATAATCAATAATAAAATTGTCACCGGTGAAGATTGTCAAGACACAGTTGATTTATAAGCAATATTGACATTGTCGTTGGTAGACATTGTCAAGACACAGTTGATTTATAATAAGCAATATTGACATTGTCATTGGTAGACATTGCCAAGACACAGTTGATTTCACTCGCACATTATACATGTACTCTTACAACGTGAAATCCAGGAGAGTGATAAACAGCTCTTGCAGATTTTACAATTTTACCAGAGACTGGGTTAGCGAGTGAGTTAGAGTTTAACGTCACGTTCAGCGCTATTTCGGCCATATAGCGACGATATAACTAACTACGATTATGATTAGCTGGACATGTGTGACTATCCATGTACTGAGTACAATAGAGGTTGATTAGCAGTAGGCCACAGATTCAAACTCGAGCAATGTCAAAGACTTAAAAAAAAAAAAGGAACTTGTATCTTTCTCGCTTGGCGCTCAGCAGGAAAAGGATAGATCAAGGACTGGTTGACCCAGTGTCAGGGTAATGTGACTGGATTGTCATGATACGACTGAAAAATTGTTGAAAGCGGTGTTAAAATCCTACTCATTCACTCAATACATGTAATTGAGGTCGAGTGGATAATGTATTAGAGGCCAGGTACAGGGGTACCGTACAATATATGTACATGTTTCAATTCCACTGACGAGTCCTATTTTCCGCTTACATTGGTCTGATTGACCTTATCGCACGTTACAAGTAGTTCCTTGTTAAACGTTGAATGGTGGCCAGAGATCAGTCGGGATTTTTTTTATTGTTGGCACGTTTACAAATGAGAAATCAATCCAGAGCGTAGACATTTCTTCTAAGACTTTGTGAAGAATGAAGCATCAGATTACACGACTTCGTCAGCTTTGTTAGCTTCCTGGGCCAGCAATTTCATAGTACTTGAGCTTCTTAAATTGAAGTCGATGCCATTTACATACATGTATGGTGTCTTTTACTGGGTTTCATTCTGGAAATACATGACCCACTCGTCGATCAGTTATCTTGAGATTCCCCCTGATCGATGCCACACTAGATGTAGGCAGTGCTTTTTGATCAACCATTAATCCATTTCTTTGCAACTGACCTTTGCAATCATCATTACATGTACGAAAACTTGCAAGTTTTTGGATGGAAATAAAATGGGCTTGAGTGCAGAGGTTTCATTAGGAGCCGGTTACCGGCGACTCGCAGCCGTCTACTCGCCCACAAAACGGCCATGGTCGCCGCCTACTTTGTGCTAATAAAAAAAAAATTCACTGTAGTCCTAATCGCATTGTGTTGATTGATGGCAATACCGGCGGATCAACTGCTATATGAAGACAGCTAGGTTTGCAATCTTTTCACCGAGCGGTATGACAGAACAGCATCCGAAAACTTCCGGGAAAAAATCTCGACAACTAAACGCATCTCCCTCAGCATTCTCAAAGAGAGCCGTGCCTACCCGCGGGAGACCAAAGCGACTCTCATGTAAACTGGTGACATTTTTGAATCTCCAATCTCAAAGCAAGGCAGCATGACATCATTCTCAAAGCGAGCCGTGTCTACCCGCGAACTACTTCCTGTATTAGATAACTCGCTTTCACGGCCAAGTATACATACCGACAATAATTTGTTCGCGATTGATATGCTCCGAAACGGAAAGAGTCATTTCCCAATTATATAGCCCACGTTATGTTTAGCAATTCGCTTCTAACTCGGCGGAGTCAGCAGGTCAGTGACAAGCCAGATAATCATACGCCGCCTACTCACCCCCCAAATTTTGGGGGGATGGCTCCCATTTACGCGTGAGACTCTTTCTCGCAGTAGGGAGTCTCGCGAGACGAGAATGCTCCCTCAGGGGTAGAATTGGTTCGCGCAAAGACTCGCCTGAAATGGAACTTGCGCGAATGCAACTAGCAAAGCTTCGCTTAATCAGTATGTTGTTCATTCAGAGAGATTTATTCGATATACTCAGAATACTCCGAGATATCCTTTCATCTTGCTGCAAAACGTGTACACAAACGGACAATGGCGGTCTTCACATGTTTGATGACGTAATGCGCTAACTAAACTTCGGAAACCGTTGCTCGATTATTTTTTGGGAGCCTCGAATACTCTCTGTAATGGTTCCCGACTGGCACCAAATAGTTCTAGTATATTCTCCTTCGCTCGGCTGCTGGTGCAAACCTATGTTAATAAAAGGAATTGAATGCTAACACGTGGTTTTCAGACGGAAAGAACACGAGGGTGAAAATGAAACCTGGGACATTTTGGATATCATTTAGCAGATAAATTTGATTCGGATTCATTCATAATTAGAATGACAAACAATTTTCCCTAAGACAGCACATCGGGCAAAGTAGAATCAAGCGGTTGGAATTTTATGAAATAAAAATTGATCGTTTCTTCAGAGATTTTGCCTGCATGAGACCTGTCATGAACAACACTACCACTACCACTTTACGTTGAGAACATGCATTTCTTCAGAAGTCAGTTTATTTGAGGTCAAGATTTTAACTTTAACGGCATTGCACTTCTGTGACTCTTGAACTTTTGTTGGTAATTTTTATCTTTCACTGTAAAAGCCATCATGGTATGAAATGAAAATATGTGGGACAAAAATATCTGGAATTTCCTTATTTTTTAAATGTTGTTGCGTGTCTGATATAAATCCATGGCAAACTGTTAGGCCTATTGTGTGTCCCAACTAATCTATTGAGAACGTATTGTCCGATTTTTGGAAAAATATATATTGTTGTGTTCTGAAACTTATGTCACTAGTACAATGCAATTATTATAGTATTCAGTCAAAATATTACCGAACAGCACTCAGTAGAACTATCTATTTGAAACATTTTCTGTTTTGGGTGGTCATTCTCTGGGTTAAATTTTGACGTCGCCAAGGCTGAGGGGAACTGTCCCATATGTGCAAAGGAGTGGGAGGTTGTCATTTTCTATTGTGACGTCAGGGTCAACGCTATGACGTCGCTACTGTGGCCAGTATTGATAAATTGTCTTTGTAACGTCTTATTGTGACATCATGGCATTATTGTTGTTTTGTGACATTGTGGAACTGTAAAAATTCCATGAATGGAATAGAATGCCTATCAAACCTATGAGTATTGAACTGGTCCAAATCAACAATGGCCGACGTCAAAATTTAACCCAGAGAATGACACCCAAAACAGAAAATGTTTCAAACAGATACATGTAGTTCTACAGAATGTTGTTTGCTAATATTTTGAATGAATACTATAATAATTGCATTTTACCAGTGACATAAGTTTCAGAACACAACAATATATATTTCTCAAAAAATCAAACAAAACGTTCTCATTAGTTGGGACACACAATAGTCTTTATATAAAGGTTCATTAATAATAATTGTTTGTTTTACTGAAATGAAGCAGGTGACCAGATTTTTTTTTGATTTTTTTTTTTTGGAAATGCAGACAATTCCATTTTTTTTTTCATATGCAATACAAAGATACAAAAGAAATAAAATTCAGAGTATATATATACTTACCACTTAGCAAAAATGTTTAGACTGAATACTGCTCATCAATGGAGATAACCAATCACTCGCCTGAACTAATTTAAGGTGTCCTATTTTAGGTGTGCTAACCATGCACCCTCCTGAGAATAAATAAGACGATTTCAGTTTTCCCCATTGAGAAGTTTACATCTAGTTGCACTGGAAAACTGTGCCACTGGGAATCCAAAGTTCACAAATTTGGATTCTTTGGATTCTCGAAAACTAAGCCATTGAGAATCCAACTGGATTCTCGCAAAATTTTGCAAAATTCTACCTCTGTCCCTACGCAAAAGAGTTCTTTTATGATCAAAACGCACCTCCCTACCCAAAAGAGTTCATCTATACTTTAGACCATTTTGATTTTTCAGGTATAGAAGTGAAAATAAAATGTCAATAAATTGATAAATTAGAACAGAATAGTTTAATAATAAAGACTTAAAATGTATCACTTGGTTGACTCATTAAAAATAGTTAATGATTTATGGAAAGTTATGAAGAAAATGCAATATTTTTTCCATGAATTTCTCAACATTTTATTCTCTCTTCAATAGCTGAAAATGGCCTAGAATGCATCTCAGAGCATCTAGGACCCCAGAGCTTCTAGGACCCCGGCCTAACTGCAAACGCCTCGCTTCGCTCGGCATAGTGGCTGTCTACTTTGTTCATGGTAACCCCTACTTAAAAAAATAATGAAACCCCTGTGAGTGTGCTCATTCACCGTTTATCAGGATATATCTTGAAGAATTATAGCCAGGCTTTCCAGGTTAATACTTTTTATGCGTCTGGGCGATGATCTAGAAATAAGTTGAAGATGACTTAACTTGACCCATTTTTTCAAGGTCAGATTCTATTTATTCAATTCCACTTTGAGCGATGTCAAATAAATACTTGTATTTTCTTGTTTGGTCTCGTCTGACTTCTTAGGAAATCTGGTGGTGGATACATGTATGTGAGCTCACGATTAATATTTGTTTTGAGATGTACATGTATATCGATGTATTTATAGCCCGATTTCATACAGAAATTTAAAAAATGCATTCTTGATTTACTTGCTTTGGCATTCCCAGATCTACATTACGCAGGTGCACAAACATGTACATAGTAAAAATAACTTCTGCAACAACAATGGTGAGTTAGAGCTGCTGTTGTTGTTGGGTATTTTTGAAAATTTTGTATTTCAGTGCAAACAGGAGGGCATGCTGTACGTGGAACTGTAGAATATTTACATCAGCCTGTCAACATGAAGTAGGAAGACTATGGTGCAACTACTTCCTGTGTTGACAAAAATAGTTCTCACACATGTAGGAAAAGGAGTAATCTGCTGTTTGAATTGTTTATCTTTTTGTATGAATGACAAAGATTCCCATTCCGTGTGTCATTTGCGGTTGCCAGGCTTGAGAAGGTCACACTAAGGTCATGACCTTGTTCTTTGATAGGCTTATCACAGACATAACGGGCACATTTGTAAGGATGCAAATTATCATGGGTTGCATTTAGCACATCTGTTTCGCTAAGCACTCAGCTGCAAAAAATCTCCTGACTTATGTATCACATGTCTTATGTATCACATGTCTTATGTATCACATGACTTATGTATCACATGTCTTAAACTCTTCTAATCATTTTGATCACTCTCTAAAATCATTGAAATAACCAAGAAATAATGGATTATCTGCAGGATTTTGGGCCATTTTGTCAAATCTTGCCCTAATACATGTATATTTGAAACCCCCAGATTTTACATGCATATACATGATGGGAAATTTCGACTTCGGTGATTGAATTATTAGAGGGATGCAACATATTTTTTTCTTCTCTTGGACGACATTGTTGATAATCCCCACCTGTCCCCCATGTACATATATTAGATTAACTGACATATTCCCTTAATCTTAAATATATGACCAAGGTGACAGTGTCAGACCTGAAAGCATACAAAATTCCAAACCCCCAGGGGAGCTCCCCATTCTAGGTATTTCCCTACCTTTCCACATCCTTGCCATATGTTTATGAGCCAGATGATCTTTCATTTTGCCCATTCATGTTAGTTTTAAAGACTTCTGATCTGATGTGTAGGCAAAAGATATTTTCTTTGAATGGTTTAACCTGGCCGACTTGCTGACATACATTGTGTTGTGGACACCCTCCCTCCTTTAAAATGTCACCTCACCCTATTGTGAGGCTAACAATCCATTATAACCAGGTAAAGTTGGGAACTGAACTAAGACCGGATGTTAACTGTCACAAAGTTGATTTATTAACTGATCAGACACTAAAATCTAGGAGTGTTATATTACTCCTCAGGTATTATGTGCTGTATTGGGTCATCTACACCTGTCTGGTGTTCATTTCAAAGAAAACTGTGCACTAAGGTGTACCCCTGGATCCAGAGTGGGTCATGCAAATTAATCTATAAATCTATCATATAAGTTGTCTCCTATTTCAATAACCGGAAGTGCAGCTGATAAATGCAGAATGCCTAATATTTCTTTTGCTATTACGTGAAATATTTGTAATTGTTACAGGGCTTTAGATCTCGCTAATTTGAGCACAACTTCTACTTGGAAGTGTGTGGGGGGGGGGGGGGGTAATAATTCAATCACAGGAAGTGGAGCAATGAACACTGCACCATGAGCGCAGTACTCTGAGGATCAAATCCTGGGAAGAAGTACATGTGTATCTAAAATATACCTTCTCCAGGCTCTGATACTGGGCACCATGTAGTGTTATTTTAGTCTAGACAGCCAGGTATGCCTAAACGGACACCAAATCTGATCAAATTTTAAGCATTTTCATTGGGTGGCGCAACTCGATTGACAGACTTGTTCACACACTGTGTTGGCGACGTTCACACACACACACACACACTACTTTACCGCGCAAGTCACTCTACTGTTGAGGTCATTGTCACTCAATTAGTTCTTTAGCATGGCCAGCCCTCATCATCTTGAGGGCAAATAATTAAAATAGATGAGGGGTTTACATTTTTACAGGTAAAACTTCTCATTTTTATCTCGCCTTACGAAGTAAAGGGGAGATATTGTGAGAGGGGGAAAGAGGATGTCGTCGTCGGTGTCGGTGTCGGTGTCGGTGTCCCCTGCCTGGAAATGAATGGGTTTTTGGTTTAGCAAGTTAAAAAAAAATCTAGAAAAATTAGAAAAAATATAAAAAAAATATAAAAAATATGGGGGGTGGGTATGCCACCTGGGGGTACTACCCCTGGGGTACTCTAATGTTAAAATCCCTATGAATGAGTTTTGCGTTTAGCTGAAGTGCACATGTACATCTGTACTTGGAAAGTTTCTTGCAGTTGTCAGCTGTCATTGGATGATTATGAAACTTGGTATACATGTTTCTTATGATAAGAGGATGTACCTGTGCTATTTTTGAGAAGAAATATTAATTTTTCTCAAAATTATGGCAAATGAAGAGTTTTCTGTTTAGGTAAATTGTACATGTAGGCCTCTACATGTATACATATACATCTACATGGTAACTTTGCTCCAGTTGTCAGCTGTCATTGGATGATTATGAAACTTGGTACACATGTTTCTTATGATTAGAGGATGTACCTGTGCTATTTTTGACAAGAAATATTAATTTTTCTCCAAATTATGGTAAATGAAGAGTTTTCTGTTTAGGTAAATTGTACATATACATGTCCATGGTAAGTTTGCTCCAGTTGTCAGCTGTCATTGGATGATTATGAAACTTGGTACACATGTTTCTTATGATAAGAGGATGTACCTGTGCTATTTTTGAGAAGAAATATTAATTTTTCTCAAAATTATGGCAAATGAAGAGTTTTCTGTTTAGGTAAATTGTACATACAGGCCTCTACATGTATACATATACATCTACATGGTAACTTTGCTCCAGTTGTCAGCTGTCATTGGATGATTATGAAACTTGGTACACATGTTTCTTATGATTAGAGGATGTACCTGTGCTATTTTTGACAAGAAATATTAATTTTTCTCCAAATTATGGCAAATGAAGAGTTTTCTGTTTAGGTAAATTGTACATACGTGTAGGCCTCTACATGTATACATATACATGTACATGATAAGTTTGCTGCAGTTGTCAGCTCTCATTGGATGATTACGAAACTTGGTACAAATGTTTCTTATGATTGGAGGATTTATTTGTGCTATTTTTGAGATGAAATATTAATTTTTCTCCAAATTATGGCAACTGATTGAGTTTTGCGTTTAGCCGAAGTGCACATGTACATCTGTACACCACAGTTTGCTGCAGTTGTCAGCTGTCATTGAATGATTATGAAACTTGGTACACATGTTTCTTATGATTAAAAGATGTACCTGTGATACCATCCATACCATCACTACCATCCATACCATCACTACCATACCATCACTACCATCCATACCATCACTACCATCCATACCATTCCTACCATCACTACCATCCAGACCATCACTACCATCCATACCATCACTACCATCCATACCATAACTACCATTCCTACCATCACTACCATCCATACCATCACTACCATCCATACCATCACTACCATCCATACCATTCCTACCATCCTACCATCACTACCATCCATACCATCACTACCATCCATCCTACCATCAGTACCATCCATACCATCACTACCATCCATACCATCACTACTATCCATACCATCCATACCATCACTACCATTCATACCATTCCTACCATCCATACCATCACTACCATCCATACCATCACTACTATCCATACCATCCATACCATCACTACCATCCATACCATCACTACCATTCATACCATTCCTACCATCCATACCATCACACTACCATCCATACCATCACTACCATCCATACCATCACTACCATCCATACCATCACTACCATTCCTACCATTCCTACCATCCATACCATCACTACCATCCATACCATTCCTACGATCACTACCATCCATACCATCACTACCATCCATACCATCACTACCATCCATACCATTCCTACCATCACTACCATCCATACCATCACTACCATCCATACCATCACTACCATCCATACCATAACTACCATTCCTACCATCACTACCATCCATACCATCGCTACCATCCATACCATCGCTACCATTCCTACCATCACTACCATCCATACCATCACTACCATCCATACCATCACTACCATCCATAGCATCACTACCATCTATGCCATCCTACCATCCATACCATCACTACCATCCATACCATCACTACCATCCATACCATCACTACCATCCATACCATAACTACCATTCCTACCATCACTACCATCCATACCATCACTACCATCCATACCATCACTACCATCCATACCATCACTACCATTCCTACCATCACTACCATCCATACCATCACTACAATCCATACCATAACTACCATTCCTACCATCACTACCATCCATACCATCACTACCATCCATACTATCACCACCACCCATACCATCACTACCATCCATACCATCACTCAGTGATGTAAGTCTTCCGGTTTTTGCCGGAAATCCGGTTTTTTGTTGAAACTTGGAACAAATTCCGTTTTTATATAAATTTAGATTCTCGTCCGGTTTTACCACGAAAATGATACTTGATGTCGACTAAATCGATATTTGAGCGTTCAAAAACGCATTTTTTACCTGATCTTGATAAAGTATGTATTGTTACCATTTTTGATCCTCAAAATTGGATCCCGATCGTCTCTAGCGAAGAACCGACGTAGTCGCCATTTTTATAATAATTTGTCCGCCACGTGATACGGGAGGCAACTCGGGAGACAACTAGAGTTGTCTCCCCTGTAGTACTGGCGCTCAAATCGCTAACAGCCGAAACTATTATGGGATATTGCGTGGCAGTGTGAAGTGAAAATTGCGCCTTTTTTGCCGGAGTGAAAATCGAAGTGAAAATCATGAGCGTGTTACATCACAGTGCCGACATAGACGTCAATGAGGTGGATAAGAGTATCAAAAATAAGTTTCGTTGGTCATGGCTGGAGGACAAAGACTGTCACAGGGATCACCTTTCAGACTACATAAGGAAACTCAATTTGCCAGGTTTGGCTGAATGTACCATTTGTAATGATAGAGTACGTTACGGCAGCTCAGGAAAAAAATCTTTACAAGCTCACGCAAAATCGGCAAAGCATCTGTCAAGACGCAAAAATAAACTGTCAAACCAGACACTGCCTGTAAAAAACGGCGTAGATAGAACGGTGTAATAATCACAGAGTAAGTTGAAACAATTAATTTGCAGCGGCTGAAATACCTCAGGTTAGACATTAGATATGTCAAAATGTGTGATCCAAATGTTCCATCATTCCATACAGGAGTCTCTGAATAAATTTACAGAAATTAATTTTCAAAATAAGTTTGCTTATTTCAGAATCAGAATGAGGGTGTATTATGAAACAGGTTTTGCTTGAAAAACAACACAAAAAACGTAGTGGCTTGCCAATCATATTTTCTTATTTTATTTGCCAGAAATTGGCTCGAATGCATCTCCAGCCATCTAGGACCCCAGAGCTTCAAGGGGCCTAGGCGGCCCCTGGACCCCGGCCTAAAGTGCTAGGATAGTATTTTCAGGTTTTTTGACAAAAGTCCACTTACATCACTGATCACTACCATCCATACCTTCACTACCATCCATACCATCACATCCATACCATCACTACCATTCCTACCATCACTACCATCCATACCATCACTACCATCCATACCATAACTACCATTCCTACCATCACTACCATCCATACCATCAATACCATCCATACCATCACTACCATCCATACCATCACTACCATCCATACCTTCACTACCATCCATACCATCACATCCATACCATCCATACCATCACTACCATTCCTACCATCAATACCATCCATACCATCACTACCATCTATACCATCACTACCATCCATACCTTCACTACCATCCATACCATCACATCCATACCATCCATACCATCACTACCATTCCTACCATCACTACCATCCATACCATTCCTACCTTCACTACCATCCATACCATCACTACCATCCATACCATCACTACCATTCCTATCATCCATACCATTCCTACCTTCACTACCATCCATACCATCACTACCATCCATACCATCACTACCATCCATGCCATCACTACCATCCATACCATAACTACCATTCCTACCATCCATACCATCACTACCATCCATACCATCACTACCATCCATACCATCACTACCATCCATACCATCACTACCATCCATACCATCACTACTATCCATACCATCACTACTATCCATACCATCACTACCATCCATACCATCACTACTATCCATACCATCACTACCATCCATACCATAACTACCATTCCTACCATCACTACTATCCATACCATCACTACCATCAATACCATCAATACCATCCATACCATCACTACCATCCATACCATCACTACTATCCATACCATCACTACCATCCATACCATAACTACCATAACTACCATCACTACTATCCATACCATCACTACCATCCATACCATCACTACCATCTATACCATCACTACCATCAATACCATCACTACCATCCATACCATCACTACCATCTATACCATCACTACCATCTATACCATCACTACCATCAATACCATCACTACCATCCATACCATCACTACTATCCATACCATCACTACCATCCATACCATCACTACCATCCATACCATCACTACTATCCATACCATCACTACCATCCATACCATAACTACCATTTCTACCATCACTACTATCCATACCATCACTACCATCCATACCATAACTACCATTCCTACCATCACTACCATCCATACCATCACTACCATCAATACCATCCATACCATCACTACCATCACTACCATCCATACCATGATGGTGATGGTAGTAATCCCACTTGGGACTGGACTATCCAGCAGTAATCTCACAGAGGACTATCCATCAGTAATAACATGGGACTGGTCCACCCAGCAGTAATCTCACACTGGAATGCCCTATGTACCAGTAATCCGACTGCACTGACCTATCCATCCTACATGGGATTAACTTTTGCCAGTAATCCCACATGGGACTGATGTTATTGTCTGTACCAGATACTCTATTCCAGACATTATTGTCTGTACCGCATCACTTATTCCAGACCTTATTGTTTGCTCTACATGTATGCTTTCAATACTGCTGCACCTTTGGCGGATGACCCCGCAAGGCGAGATGTTGGGGTTCTCAGAACGCTTGTCTTCATATTCGCATACAATTGGTTTGCAATTTAATAATTAATAATAAATAATTATAGCATCTAGCATGTGTATTCAAAAAATCAAGGTCATGCTAAACAACCAATGAAGTGACAATTAATGGCCTGATTTCAGTTCGGTTCAGAGGTCTGGATTAATTTAGTCCAAAATGTCAAAGGCTGAAGACACTATCTTCCAGATATTCTGTCCCAGGATTTGATACTCAAAGTATGAGTGCAGTGAATGCTCTGAGGATTAAGTCAAAGAAAGCTCACTTGAAATCAAATCTATATTGAAAAAGGAAGTACTGTAATAATTAAATCATTTATTATAAACATTTAACTCTATGTCCCATGAAGGCTTACTACCATTGCCCCATAATGACGTTATTTGACGCCCCTTCCTAATCCATGATGACGCCATTTGATGCCTTATGTAATAAATTAATCAATTAACCTTGCTCAATAATATTTTATTTCAGGAAATATTAAACATGTTAAATTATTGGTCACTGTGAAAGTAATAAAAAAAAAAAAATTAATGAACTTCTGGCTCCAGCCCTCCAATAGATTTGTACCTGACAATTTACAGGTGATCACTGAAAAGGTCCATGGGGCAGCCTAGAAAAGCCTGTATGGTTTAGAAAGGGGCGTCAAATGGCGTCATCATGGGGCAAAGAGTCATCCCCAAATTTTGGTCTCAAACTTTGATTACTCGCGTTAGTAAATTTGGCATACAAAGTACAGTGTACATGTACATAGATATGAGCCTGTAGCATTTTTCAATCTTGTGCTCTAATAAATTTAATACAGGGTTCATATGCCTCCTGGAGAGTCCTTAAAACTTCTGGAATTTAATTGCTACAATGTAACCTGGAAAGTCATGGGAAATAATTTTTTTTTTTTTTTTTTTTTTTTAAATACAGTTAAACTCCTGGAAGAACTAAACTTTCTTCTCCTCGGAGAACTAGCAATCTGATGCCATGTGTTGCTGTGTCAAAACTTTTCCTGAACTTCATTAATTTGCCCACCTTTGTTGTGAGTTATTGCACTATTTACTCCTGGAAATTAAAATTATTGACCAGGGAAACTCTTGGAATTTTGTCCTCCGGTAAGTTTATGAACCCTCTTAATAACTCTAAACATTTTGGGTCAGAAAATCCACTTCCCGTGTCTGAATCACATGTATTAATTAGTGTTCACAATAAATGAAGGAGATAAAACAGATGTTTGTTTGTGAACATTGCTCATTTCATTTTGCCCAATATTGGTGTGACTGATTATTACAAGAGTGCTTGAATTTTTAGTACATCACTTAAAATATTTGTAGAATTCAGTAATCCCTAGTTTAATTCACGGGAACTGAAATTTCCCACATAAAATCAAGGGGTGATGAAATTTATTAGAACAAGAATTTGACAAAATGTCCAAAAATCATGCAGATAATCCATTATTTCTGTGATATTTCAGTGATTTCAGAGAGATCATGTAATAGAACAGTGGAATGAATTCTGTTCCCAAAATTGGGGGTGATTGAATTTTGATAGGGGGATTGAATTATTAGAGGGATTACCATATTTGAAATTCATTTTTGGCATTGTACATGTACACCGGCTATTAGCCAGAGGGGTGCCGGGTGTATTTTTAGCACCCAGTTTTGAATTCTGGCACCCGAAATTTAGCAAATTTAACATGGAAGAGATAGAAAGTAGTTTAGAAAAATCTAAGAAAAAAAAAAAATGGAATTTCGGCACCTTGATTTCAACTCCTGGCTACAGGTAACACTATGATGGTACATGTATGTGACCTTTCATCTTGCTGTTACATGTACATGTATTCTCCTAATTCTGGCAAATCAAACCTTATGGAGCCCCATCATAATGTTACAGAAAGGTAAATTAAGTGTATAAATATGTTTGGAGGTAGGGCACATGTATGCTCATGATGATGTGACCAGTTCTATAACTGTCTGTTTTCGCAATGATCTAACATTATACCTGAGGTCCGCAGTATTCAGGGGCCTCTAAGTGCATTCTCAAATTGTGACATTGAATATCCAGACAAAAAAAAACATTTTTGTGGTTTCACTGCTGTGCTTCTTAGGCTGGCAGTGCAATAGCTTGTAAAGGAATTGAAAGAAAATATTTTTCTATGCTTCAGCTTTTGTCATTGGAGTGGGTGTGTGTCGGATCACTCCATGCACGTAGTATTTCTTGGTTATACATTATACGAGGTCTCCTTCCTTCATCTTCTGGTAAAAGGTTTTTCTACTCGACCCATCGATGTTGTTATATTGTTCGTAGCAGTGGGGACAGTGTCATTGACGGTGATGTGTTTTTCATGTCAACCACAAACAATCTGGCATAGGTGTGCCACAGATGAAGTCTTTACAGTAGCACCAATTAACCATTCTGGAGTGTGAGGCTATCAAGGGGTGGGTGCTGGAGGATTTTCTTTCTGTGCTTTATACTTTTTGCTGGTTTGTCAGTATTTTAGCAATTTTGAAGCTTTCCAGTTTCATTTGGAGAACATAAGCGACGAATTTCCCTATGCTCAGCTAAACTTCATGAACTTGTACAATTGTCCCTCATTATAACGCTGTTCAAAGTTGGAGACAAAATATTGACCACACTATACGGTCAATAGCAGCGGCAGCATTCATATTCCAGCTTCATGTTAGGCGAAATAGCAGTAATACTGATCAATACTCTTTATACATGTCAAATGAGGGCCATGTACATGTATAGTTAAATTTTACAAAGGTTTGACATTATTCAAATTTTGTATCCTGAAGAATCTATTATTAGTAAAGTAATATCAGTTTCTTGGAGATAATGCAAGGCTTGCAGCCCTCGACAAGAAACAGTGCAGCATTCAGCAATTGCCTAGGTGAATGCTGAAGCAAAATCAGTTCGCCTCGGCTATTTTCAATTATACAGTTATTAGAGGATTTACCTAGGTTGGATAGATTCTGTACTGTCACCTCTGGAGTGAAAAACTGTAAAGGGCTGGGGGGCTTATCTTTACATTTCAAGTTAAATACTACACTATAAGTTAATTTTATGTGGTTCACCTTGAATTTCTTACTTCAAGAATGGAGCCAAAACAAGCTGATCAGCCTGGATTCACACCTCTTGTAACCCCCTCAGTGTAACAAGTCCCTTTCATATCCTTATCTGTCCTGGAAGGATTTATTCCCTAAAGAGTTATAAATTATGGGGAGTATAAAGGATGTTGATTAGGACTGTACCTGACAACTGTGAGGGAAGTACAAACAGAAATCTGGTCTAACCCAAGTACTGTCAACATCATACAATCTTGAGTGGTTTGTATTAAATCACCTGAACTGTTTGACTGTTGCTGGCCAGTTTCTTGGGAGTGAGATGAACTAAAATACAGATAATTTCAATCTCCAACAAGAGATTAGAGAACCTGTTGACAGACAAGTGGCTCTAGCACAGTCGACTGCATGAAATAACCAGCTTCATACAGACTTGTTGAAACTACAAGTTTTGTTTGAAATTTCATGTTGTATTAATGGTAACTCCATTACGTGGGTTCCTGTTTCGTTATGACCATGTTACGGTCACTGGGAATTATTCCTGGTTTGTTTAGCTCATCTCAGTCATTGTAAATCAATACAGGAGTTATCTCCCGTGTAGTAAATTGTATCTGCCCTGATTGGGCGCTGTGTCAGCATAATAAAAACCTTACCTTACCCTTACAGTTTTAAGGGAGACCACCACAAGGGGGTAGCCTACATGGATGTACAAGCATATACTCCAGTCCAGGCCTCAAATTCATATCAGAAGTAAATGAACTAGAAGTGTGTATCATTGGATCAGACTAGCTATAGACAGCACTAACAGTAACACCTGTCAAACCGACTCTTGCAGTCTTTACACATGCAAGACAAAATACGAATGCGCCACATGGGGGATCATGGGTGTAGTTTCAAAGGCAGCCTATGTGAGTTCCATCATTGATCATCTCCCATAATGCATCACTCGATCTCTGTTTTCAATCTGCGTGAACACGACACATATCAATATTACCGTGTAACTGTAACATCACATATGTTATAACAAGCAGGCAGGTGGTGACCAATGCTTTCTAACTAGTCTAATCTAAGTATATAGACTTCTAGTTCATTTCTTCATGTATATTTCAGCAATGGTGCTACATGTATAATCGTCCATACATGAGCCTAGTACAATTTACACTGACATTGCCACATTAATTCACAATCTCCAGTCAAAGATCAAGAAACTTGTGTGTTTTAATTATATCACCAACTTAAAGATTACGAAGATATTGCAATATTAGTTGTGACACTTGAATTATTTTTCATCTTGTAAAGTTCAAGATCTGTTCATTCATTGTTGCTTCTAAATCTACTGTTGTGTCCTATCAATGCTGCATTGTGTGTCAAGACTTGTCTCCACAAATATGGTGAGGGCTGGTACTGACACCCCTGGAGCCCTCAGCTGTGAAAAGTAAATGCTGCATATGTTATGCAGACGGATCCTAAGTCAACAGGAAGTAACGGAGAAAGGGTCGTGCCAAAGTTGTCATAACTCACAAAATTAGGAGAGAACTTATGCTCCCAAAATATACCTATTATCCTCAGTCATGTCCCACACTGCCCCACAATGACTCCGGTTGACTGATGGTCTTAAAGTTGTGGTTCACTTAAGAACAAACGCATGGGAACTGCTGAGACCTTTGTTGATGGCAATTTTTTCTGTCACTGTGGTGCAAAATATCAAACTGTGTTGTGTGTTGCAGGGTTGTCTTTACTTGTACCACTATGATGAATGATTGATTAATTCACTGATAAATTGATATCATAATTATGTTCTCTAAAACTAAACTAAGCAATCAATGTCTCTAATCTACATCAATTCTTCAGATCAGTGTGCCCACTTATTAAAGGCCGCTGTCACTTGATTGATTGTTTAGCATGATCTTGATTTTTCAAATACACATGCTCGATGCTATAATCAGGCCTTGACATTTGACGCGAACGATAGTTTCGTTCGCGTGACGGTTACGCGAAAAAAAAATCACGAGAACGAAAAATGGGTTACGTGTGAAGCTAGTATAATAGTATAAAAAAAAAATTACACACGAATAATTGCCAAATGGTCATAGAACGTTCCTGGTTTTTACAGTCTTAAGGCATGGGATACATGTATATTTATGTATTTGTCTTCTCCATTTAGTCATCGTCTTCTTTTAGTATCAAAAATTGTTTACTGGTTGGCGATCAACGTCGAGATTGTATTATACGGCCGCCATCTTGTAGGCGTGAGGTGAGTTGACAGGTGGAGTTCAACTATGTATGTCGAAAGCGGTGTGTGCGTAACCAGGGATGAAAAGTACTTGGAATGTTTCCATGAGCTAAATATGTATTTTAATACATGGCATATTGTTTTGTTATATGCAATGGACATTCGTTGCGCACTATTTATGATAAGAGATGTTTGTATATTCGTTATAGCTGTGATCGTCTTAGCAAATAAAATTGAAAACGCATGTTCAGGGCCCTCCGCCCTGAACTCCTCGTAGAGGCTGTTCTTGTGCTGACAACATTGATGGCTGACAACATTGATGGCAGATTTTTAGTTCCAGTCTATGCGCAGGCTAAAGCAGGATGCGTGGATATGTGTACCGTTTGAAAAATGGCTTCGTCAACGGGCACTGTCCACATGAAAACGTTTAATAGATGGCAATTCAACAACGATTTAATAAAACCATCTTCTGAAATTGTTTATGGTTCACAAGAGCACAAGATCTTACTAAAATCATTTGCTCAAAATGTGTAATCTAACTTGATATTCAATATTCTTGGCGTAACCCGTTTACGTAACCTTTGGGTTACGTGATCACCAGTCGCGTAACCGAACTAAAGGTTACGCAAGTCGATTGCCCATAACCTCTTTTTGGGTTACGTGAATGTTTCAAATTTCAAGGCCTGTATAATTATTTATTATTGATTATTAAGTTTCAAACCAATTTTATACGAATATGAAGAAAATGAATGAGTCTTCAAATCCCTCATCTATTTTAAGTATTTGTCCTCAAAATATAGATGAGAGCTGGTCATGCTAAACAACCAATCAAGTGACAATAGCCTAAAAATGCTTAATAGCCTGATGTTGTTGGAGTTTCCCTTAGATAAATTGGTGATATAAGTGATATAATAATAAATGACAAAGTGTACAATGTAAATGTTAGTATTTTCAATTCCAAGACATAATACATCTTCTCACATCAATGTATTTTCCCCAAAGATGATGAAGTATGAATTTGTTGATGGTGTGTCTCAAAGTGAAAGTGAAAGTTAATCTAATCCTTATAATAATTGAATCACTGCAAGTGACATTTTCTACTATAAATAAAATCAGGTGATCAAAGTAATTGAGAAATTGGCGAAATGGTTTAAAATCATGTAGATACTTTCTTTGTTATTTCATGATTTTCGAGAGTGATCAAATTTACATCGATTGAATTTTGTCTTCAAGATTGGGGATGATTGAATTTTCATAGAGAGATTGAATTATTAGAGGCATTACTGTAATCTATCGGAAAGTGGCCATTAATTTTATGGTCCTGTAACTTTGTCTTAATATTGATTCATATATGTAGGCCTAAACATAAGTATGCCTATCTGGTCTTCCAGAAGGCAGATTCGATTTTCACCAGCATGACCGGAGTCATATTTGAGTCTCGTCCAGACGTTATATTAATTATTGATTTCCTGTCAGTCTCGCAGTGACTAAGTGGGTGTTTCCGATTGGTTGGAATAAATGGTCCTGATCATAATCACATCTGTAGCCTGACAAATTGCCGCATCATACCATCGACCTCCCATTCAGCAAAATCACTTTGCTTGACGGAAATTTATCGTATATATCCACCTACGCTTGGCTGTGTTATAAACCATCCCAGAATGCTGTTCGTAAATATTGATGGAGGAGATTCGCAAACTTCCAATATGGATTTTTGTTCTCGTCTCATTTCTCGTCTTTCTCTGGCAGGTGGTCATATGTTGACAAGTAAACAGAGAGCGAATGCCTCCATTTGGATTTAACTCGATATGAGAGAGCCCCTTGTTTTCTAATAAGGGATGGAATGGTTGACACGTGTGGTATTTTCGAGTCGGTGACATAGCTATGCTTTGAGACATATTTGTCTGCCCCTTGTCTTGCAATGCAAGGAAGGAAAGATGAAAATTCAAGGTTTTTTTCTCACATTTTCTGTTCTGACAATGTATGAAACTCGACCAAGGCAACACATGTAGCATTCAAAGATGAGTGTAATGACCCTTTTTTTTCAAATAAATCTAATTTGATGCATCGTAGCAGGGCTGGAAATGTCTCCCTCTCAGAACTCAAAACGTGCACCATCTTTGCATGTTGGTCAGCACACTATAACTGACCCTCTAACAGGACGTCCATCCTGGTCAGCCATGGAATCCTGGATCATGTCGGAGGCACATGAACTAGAAGTCTACATCCTTAGGCCATCCACAATAATATCTGTGTTTCCAGTAACCAACTTTAGAAAAATCGTTGGCAGGTTTTTTGTTTTTTTGTTGTTAATTTTTTACCTTCTAGAATAGGATTTCATGGAGTACTGCTGGAAAACATAGAAATAAACAAAAATGCCTATCCAAACTTTTTTATTGATTGCAAAATATATGGGTAGGTGTAGTGTTGCTGAAAACAAAAATACTATTGTGGATGGCCTTATATATGACCAGCTGCAATGTAGTCTTAAGTAGAATGCATTGGCCACCGCCTTCCTGCTTATAACACATGATGTGACATATTTACGCACTATTGGTCTGGGTCGCGTTCGTGCAGATTCAATAAAAAAATCAATGCTGATGCTGGAATTTGAATACATGTACTCAGCCTATGAAATTTTCTTAATTAGTTACACCCATGATACCCTGTGTTGGTCCCTTTGCAATTTGTTTTGCGTGTGTGCGGTCTGTTGATGTAGGCTGCTTGACAAGCGTCCATACTGTTTAGCTAGGCTAATCTAATGATACACACTACTTCTACTTCTTTTGCTTCTGATCATAATACTGGAATAGGTTTCTTCTTATTTTAGCTGAAACTGGATAGAGTGGAAAATTACCCACCTGTCTCATACTAAATATTTGTTTCATTCTGGATTATTCCAGTCTGGGTAAACCAAGATGGTAAATCAGGGGAATACCATCTAGATGTAACGATATGAAAACTTCGTGCGAATAAGCCAATCGCGACCATTTCTGACTTTTCTCTCTGACAATGATTGACGTTTACTTCACGGAGATTAACATATATCGCGCGGCACAATCTTTTGATATTTTCTACCCTCAAACAAAGCCAGACTTTTCGGTGGGAGTAAACTCTTTGATCTTTACGAATCTGTCTGGAAATGATGCCATATTTGGATACTGTTTCCCGATAATGTTTATACATTAGTTCACGCGCTACCGTGTGTAATTACTGTGGGCATGATTTCAACAAGTTAGGCACCTGATTGGCTAACAAATATAGTTCCAGACTCGCATGGGATTTATATAGGGCTGAATTCAGATATAATATTCCATGATATTATATCTGAGTTTACTGAGATTGAGATTATTCAAGTACAGGTAAACCAGGAGAATCAGCTGATTTACAGATATCAATATTAATTATAAAATTACACGAGGCAGTCATGCATACGAGATTTATATTTAGCTCCGAATAATGCGCCTCGAAACCAGATATTATTTTTTCTCTCTATAAGCATGACCTATTTCTTGTGACGGGAGTTGTTTTCTGGTAAACAAACTCGTAACATGTAGTTTGCTGGAACAATGCAATTCATTTAGAGACCATAACAAAATATGAAACGTAATATTTAATTACACATACATTTATACATGTACATGTACTGTGTAGTAAGATTTTTTTGAGTCCAAAGGTGAAAAAACATGAAACAATAAGATTGATTGTTGGGTTTACAGGAGTGGAGTGCAGTGTCATCTCCATGACCGTTTCTCTTGTGCATCAGTCAAAATATTTAGCTTGAAACATTTATAATCTTGTGCATAGCAGTTTGACTTCAATGAATGCAGAGAATCCCCCATGGAATTTTATTGCATAATCTGTTTTGTTTATAACAGCATTGATGGATGCTTCATTTCATTTTCACGTTGTGTCCGTTTATTTTCTGGTAGTATCATCATGTACATTGTATACATGTACCCTACATGTACATGTATTGCTTCTAATTATTCAGATGGCAAAACTTAACTTCAGTCTATGGTGGAGAGAAATTGTGCTAACATTCTACAAATTTCACTAGCTATCTTTGCAGATATTGGTATAAATAACATATCCATGCCACAGTATTTAGCCTTAGTTGACATAAAGATGGATTGTTTCTGCTTTTAAGTCTAAAAATGCTGTTCGAAAAGGTAGAAGAAATAGGGTGTATAGTTATTCAACAACAACACTCATAGAGCCAGGAGCTAGCTCACACGTCTCGCATGTTCCTGAGAAGTCAGATGATACAAAAGAAGAAAATACTATTACTTATTTGACTTCAGGTAAATTCATTTAAGGTAAAATCGAAAAAAAAAAAAAATGTGAAAATTTAAGGCAAAATCGGAAAAAAAAAAAATGTGAAAATTTTGAATTTAGGCATAATGCTTTGTGACATAAACTGACCCAATATGTTTAGCTGAATGGTACTTAAATGTTAAAAAGTGTTTTGATCAGAACAGTTTCTGAACAGAATAAAGTGGAAAATACAAAACAATGACTTCGTTAAAGTCATGATAGACAAGAGATCAACTGTAGCTGTTCGATTTCACATAAGCGAAAATATCATTCATACATGTTCAAAGATTTGCCTTACGTAGCAGCTGGTCCGTAATAGTTGGGTTAACGTTTATTTTATGTCAAAATATAAAAAAAATTGTCACCTTAAATAGGGTACATTTTATTGGAAGAGGCGACATTGACTTCACCTCATTGTCGTCAAAAGCGGCGATTTTCAGCGAAATAAAACTCGAAAAACGTGTTTTGTTGGCTGTCTTTGGCATGGTCGTGTTGGCATTTTTCTGTCAAGGGAAATCCTTCTTTCTATAAATAGTCATCAATTTGATGGATGGCCAATGAAAACACGCGATGACGACAGATTGAAACGAGGTAAACAGAGAGGGATATCCCATTCACTGAGCTTGGAACCGATGCATCTCGCGATTGGACAAAGTCAACCACATGGCCGAAATAAAGGTTGTTCGTTGGCCCAGAATTTGTAGTAGGATTTTCCACAACAACAACGACGACATAATTTCGATATTGGCGGCAATTCTGTTGCTGAGGAAGTTGACAAAAATGTGAAAATAAAGTTTGTTGCGCTGATTTTCATCGTAATCAGCACTATGGAGAGATAAAACTGTGCTTTTATACTTAAAATATACCAAAGAATCTTATATTTTGATTGGGTTTTCCAAAGTATTTTATATTTTCTTAGCGGTCTTCTCGACGAGATTTTATGAAAATCTCCTCTCATGTTATTTATTTATTTTTTATATTTCTTTCTTCCGATTTCGTTCTTCCAAGACAGAATATGAAGTTTACATCTAGAAAATCAAGACAGACTTACATGTAGCTAACAATATGGTTTTTATTAGGTTTCTTGCATGGTACATGTAAATTTCAAAATATCGATTTTATGCAATGGTACCTCACCGCGTACTCGCATAGACAGTTTACACGGGGGGCCCGATCATGGCCGGCAAAAGAGTACATGCTCACTTTCATTGGAAAATCACTGCTAGTAGTAGTGTTTATGAAATATATAAGTTGAATTGCATGATGTAAGCTCCCAGAATATAGGAGGGTTGGGGGGGGGGGGGACGTATCGGGCGGGGCTTAGTTCAGGAGACATAGGGTGAGCCGAGAAGCTGTGGACAGGAACAATTTCTGTAAGTCCCAAGTCTTGAACAACTTTTTTCCAGGAACAGGAACAGGCACAGACCTGTACATGTACACAGATATCCACAGACATCATTTAGATCCCTATATCAAGCTTTCCGCAGCTGAAGCTATCATCTCAATAAAAATGCTTAAACTTGAGTGCGTGAATATGATTTAATGTCGTTTTCAACACAAAACTTGAAGATTAATGTATATTTACTACAATACACATCCAGGCATCTGTGACCTTTACATGTGTTATATTCCTGTACTGGACCAAGATATTTGAGAGTTCTGTGCCAGGGTTTCACTAAGTATCTATTTTGTTGACAGAATTGCAAACAGGTTTTGAAGTGTACAGTGTTTGTGTTCAGCTGCTAATCTGATGGGTAGTATTTTTAATCATACGGTTTTTTTTGTATTACACAATTGTTTCGAAGCGTGTCGATGTGCGTGAAAACAAATGGGTGAATTATGTACCTGTACAGGACTATGGGACTGAAACACTAGTTAATGCACAACAAGAAATGTTTAATGAGATAACATGTTCAACGAGACTACAGTACCTATATTTTAAGAATCTGGAGTGATTAATTTGTCGGGATAGGAAGATGTAATTCTCAAGTGTATAGGTACGTTGACACTACATGTACATATTGCAAGTTCAACAAAATCTGTACATGTACATCTCAAGTTGTCTTAGTTTCAGTTTTAGATCATCTTTCAACTCATTTAAATTAACAACTTTGGCTGAAAGACAGTGTCTTGCTAACATCTTGTAGAACAACCTAATAGTGAACAGTTTTGAACAATCATAGTTGAATAAAGGTAGATCTTTTGTTTTTAATTGGCCTCTGACATGTGATTATTGGAGACCTTTACCATTCTTCATTTTGAGTTGGCAGATTTTCACTGCTAACTAAAAATACAGTTGTCTCATTACAACACATACATATACATGTATAACTAGAAGTCTGTAACATCAGATTTAGAATAGCTACATGTAGATGGCACTGACAGTTGTCAAACTGGCCGCATCATCAGACTTCATTTTCAGTCTTACCGCACAGCTGAATCACGTTACTTCATGAGTTGTAAGCTGACCAATGCATTCTAGCTTAGGCCCGGGGCACACAAGGGCTACATGTACCTCTGTGCAAACGGTCTCATGTGGTTTCAGTGCACATGGTGTCAGCAAAAGGTTCACCAACTTGATTTTAGTTCCCGCAGAACACCTTCAAGATCATGTGATCTTTCATCTGACCTGGCTCACGTAAAAATTTTCTATTTTGAACAGTCATACATATAAATCACGTGAAAATAAGATGGGTTTCATTGGCCGGTCGAAAAACAAAAGGGCCGAGCTGTTAGCTTACGTTCGCTGCACACGGTAAGGATTTTGCCTCTCGAGGCAGAATTACCTGTATCAAACAAAAAGTTTAATATTTTTCTCCCAAAAACTGTATGATTTTTCATGAATATGCTTCAAGTATGGTACATGTACATGTACCAATAATACGATTCAAGAGCCTGCATGTACACAGCTTCGAGTGTTTCTGTTTGTGCTATGGGCGTACAATTATTCTTGTCATGTAGCATATGGTACTGGTTATACAACCGTACTACAAAACAGCATCTGTCTGTGTGTCTGTTCGCGTGTGTAAACCATCCAGCATTGTTGTGTAAGTGATAGATGTCAACATATTTCCCATGAAAAGTTCATGAGTTTCCGGAGTATGTATGAATGGAAAATGTCAGATATATCTGATGTTTTCCTTTGGGACTATTTTTACCTGTGGGGCAATTTTTTTTGCCGCACTCAGAATTGATGCACTCTAACATAAGGCCATGTGTGTTAATATCTGTGTTTGACATCAGCAGTCTTTTGAAAATCATTGAAGGAGTGAAGGTAACACAACACAGATGATAAACTGTCAGCACAAAAATGGCATTGAAAGAAAACCATGATGTCACGTACTTATCTGCAGAATTCAATCTCAAAAATACTCAATTTGTCATGGAAACCAGTTGCTTGGCCCACATTGTCTAATTATGATTGGGCATTAACATGTAGTTGAATGGACGGTCGACTTTCTGCAACAGGAATATTAGCCAACATGAAACATTTTATATTGAAATCCTTTGATGTATGTTATTACATGTAGTGTAACCAGTAATCACAAAAAAATATCAACGCGGAAGGTTGACAAGAAACGGAGATCAAAACACATACAGCCTAAGGGAGCTTCTTGAAATTAGGAACTGAGTTCCCTGGTAGGGATGGCATATGCCGGTTATTCAAATGGGATACACCATGCATGCCCAGTTTGGTGTTCTGATCTGGATGGATTAGAGTTCCAGTTAAGCCATTCCCCCGATGCTGCTGCATGGTATGGTATAAGCCATCCTTTGTCTGCCGAGTTCCAAACTGTACACTGCCAAAAATACCCTACTTATTCAAGATAAGGCCTTTTTGTCCCCCGCTACTTAGTAGGGGGGGGGGGGGACTTAGAAACACCGGTGTCCGTAATTCCGTGATTCCGTAATTCCGTAAGATTTTCTTGTCCGGACAATAACTCGTGAACGATTCAACCGATCAACTTCAAACTTGGGGTGTGCCTTGACATTGGCGAGAGGACGGTTGGGATTGTTTTTCAGCAATGTGCGTAATCCAATATGGCCGCCGTCAGCCATTTTGGATTATAAGCAGTACGATCTTAGATTTTCTTGTCCGGACAATAACTCGTGAACGATTTAACCGATCAACTTCAAACTTGGGGTGTGCCTTGACATTGGTGAGAGGACGGTTGGGATTGTTTTTCAGCAATGTGCGTAATCAAATATGGCCGCCGTCAGCCATTTTGGATTATAAGCAGTTCGATCTTAGATTTTCTTGTCCGGACAATAACTCGTGAACGATTTAACCGATCAACTTCAAACTTGGGGTATGCCTTGACATTGGTGAGAGGACGGTTGGGATTGTTTTTCAGCAATGTGCATAATCTAATATGGCCGCCATCAGCCATATTTGATTATAAGCAATTGGATCTTAGATTTTCTTGTCCGGACAATAACTCATGAACGATTTAACCGATCAACTTCAAACTTTGTGTGTGCCTTGACATTGGTGAGAGGACGGTTGTGATTGTTTTTCAGCAATGTACGTAATCTAATATGGCCGCCGTCAGCCATATTGGATTATAAGCAGTTGGATCTTGTCCGGACAACAACTTGAGAACGATTCAACCGATCTACTTCATATGTGGGGAGTACCTTGACATTGTTGAGAGGAGGATTAGGATTGTTTTTCAAGGACGTGCTTGATCCAATATGGCCACCATCAGCCATACTGGATTTCATTGGATTTTAAGCAGTTTGATCTTGTCCGGACAATAACTGGAGTACGATTCAACTGATCTACTTCAAACTTGGGGAGTGCCTTGACATCGGTGAGAGGACGGTTTGGATTTTTTTTCAGCGATGTGCATAATCCAATATGGCCACCGTCAGCCATATTGGATTATAAGTATTTGGATCTTAGATTTTCTTGTCCGGACAATAACTCGTGAACGATTTAATCGATCAACTTCAAATTTGGGGTGTGCCTTGACATTGGTGAGAGGACAGTTGGGATTGTTTTCCAGCAATGTGCGTAATCTAATATGGCCGCCGTCAGCCATATTGGATTGTAAGCAGTTTGATCTTGTCCGGACAATAGCTGGAGTACGATTCAACTGATCTACTTCAAACTTGGGGAGTCCCTTGACCTTAGTGAGAGGACAGTCATTTATTACGCCTCAGAGTAGTTTGTTTGATAGCCGATTGGTCAATTGCCATCCCATAAATAGTTCGTATTAGGTCAGCTACACACCACATACGAATAATCACGTGTTAACGTTACCATAGTGGAACGTGGAATTGACGTAGCCTGTCCTTCGAGGCAACGTCACAAAGCCGACACGTAAGAAAACGAAGAGCTACGTCGTACCAATGGCTTTGTGACGTTGCGCCTCAGCGTTTGCATTCAACCCAAAGACGTTGTGGGCATGCGCGACTCATAGAACCTGTTTCGTATTAGGTCAGGAAATGTGAATCAGTTGAAATTGCCTTACGAAAACAAACCGCAATTAATCGTTGTTGTTGTGGCTTTTTCGGCTTAAACAAAGGCTCTTCGGCATAATAAAATCGTTATGATGTTTGTTTGAGGGGGCATACGAACTATTTACATGGTCAGTGTGGGGAATTCTTATCGGTCTCGCCTGACGGCTCGACCGATAAGAATTCCCCACACTGACCATGTAAATAGTTCGTATGCCCCCTCAAACAAACATCATAACTGATATTATTACGCCTCAGAGTAGTTTGTTTGATAGCCGATTGGTCAATTGCCATCCCATAAATAGTTCGTATTAGGTCAGCTACACACCACATACGAATAATCACGTGTTAACGTTACCATAGTGGAACGTGGAATTGACGTAGCCTGTTCTTCAAGGCAACGTCACAAAGCCGACACGTAAGAAAACGAAGAGCTACGTCGTATCAATGGCTTTGTGACGTTACGCCTCAGCGTTTGCATTCAACCCAAATATGTTGTGGGCATGCGCGACTCATAGAACCTGTTTCGTATTAGGTCAGGAAATGTGAATCAGTTGAAATTGTCTTACGAAAACAAACCGCATTTAATCGTTGTTGTTGTGGCTTTTTCGGCTTAAACAAAGGCTCTTCGGCATAATAAAATCGTTATGATGTTTGTTTGAGGGGGCATACGAACTATTTACATGGTCAGTGTGGGGAATTCTTATCGGTCTCGCCTGACGGCTCGACCGATAAGAATTCCCCACACTGACCATGTAAATAGTTCGTATGCCCCCTCAAACAAACATCATAACTGATAGTATTATGTTTTATGCATGTGCATAATCCAATATGGGTGCCATCTGCTGTATTAGATTTATGTTAAGTTCATCAGTGATATCTCCATTTTCAAATCATACTGTTATCAATGATATGAGATATCATCGACCCCAAAAAATCGACCATAGAGGTCCATGGCCCCCGCAGCAGCAGCGCCAGTTATGGTGGATGTAATCCACCATAACTGGTGCTGCTAGCGGGGGACATGGACCTCTATGGTCGATTTTTTTTTTATTAATTGGTTTACGGATTTTTCTGGCAAAAATGTCCAGGTGGAGGATGGAAAAAAAATAAAAATAAAATCAAGCCTCCACACTTTATTTATTTTTACTTTCTGACAAACTTCTTAGACACGAGAGGGCGGTAAAAAAAAAAATGATATGTCAAATCCAGGTAATAGCCAGTGTAATAATTACAAGACATTTACCAAAAGATCAATGACGGACGTTTCCTTCAACCAAGCGACAATATCAGTCGCTTTGCGTGAAACCAACACTTCAATAGGGGTGTTGACAGGACAAGTCATGTTTCCTGCTGTTATTTTGGACAGACAGGCCGGCAGATATGTCGTCAGTTGTCACTGATCTCCTTCAAGACCAAGTCCCCCATCGTCCCAGCAGTTACTGGACCGACAAAGCCCTTGAAAAGGACGGTCGCGTCCTGTCTAAGAGTCAGTGAAAACCACCGCGAGGCCGAACCCGCCATCTTGGCTTCAAACACTGCGCCGTTGAAATGATGTCATGTCTGGTCCCCGAACTACAGCCGAAGGTAACATGGAAGTCGGAAACCACCACCACTGTAACCAAGGGAAGTAACCCGCCTCCAAGACCAAGATGTCTGCAGAGTGTTGAACTCGTGCGAACTCGAGCGTGAAGAATTTATATAAGATGTTTTACGCACAGCAAGTATTAAAATGAGACCAATATTGCGAATTTTATGTTTTTATTCTTCTGACAGAGAGGTCAGCAAATGTGACACATCGGCGGATACGACAGAAATAAAAAAAAAATCGAAAATCCAATTTTATTTTTATTTCACTTTTGGCAAAATGAAGGTCGGCGGATCCGTAAACCAATGAATAAAAAAAAAAAGGCCTAATGCCCTAAAATTTTCTTGAAATAAGATAATTTTTACTCAAAATAAGTTAAATTTTAAGAAAATTTTAAGATTTTGTTTTCTTGTTGAAGTAAAAGTTGGTAAGTATATTTTACTTAACCCTTTCACCGATTAAACCCGGTGTACGGGGATAACGAGAGTGCCACCCGTACGACCATCCCCGGTTGATCGGGTTAGCTTTAAACCTGTTGGCCATCACGATGGGTACAGCACTTTTATTTTTTTGCATTCGTTTTAACGGAAACCTATCAAACACTGTATACTTCTGGAAAGCCGAAACCCTGATCAATTTGATTCTCGAAATTGTTTGCTTGTTTGAAAAATAAATAAAACAAATTTAGATGTTGAACGAAAAAAATCGGAATGAAAAATGCATTTTTCCCCACATACCGTGTGACGGGCATCTCGGCAGCGAGCCGCAAAAATGGAAAAAATCATCGAAAACCTCATCCTAACTCCTGTATTTTTTATGTTACATGACTGGTAAAGCGTGGTGAATATTCCCCAGACGACTGAAACTGCCAACGACGACCGGCAAAGTTTATTTCCATATTTTTACGAGTCTTGATCCGCAAAGTTTGTCGAACACATTTTCAAAATGTCGGCAGCAAGCTGCGTTATTGAGCCGACGAGCCAATCGGTATGCGTAATTTTGCCCACATGACCTCTAGCAGCCAACAGATTTGAGACGAGCGTAGACAGTGGCTGGAAGGATGGAATGACATCATTTTATAATCCAATCGTATCCTCCGTTTTATTTTGCCATCCATTCAAGGTTATTTCCTGTCTAGAAAGGTGAAAGGTCGCTCTTTCCAATGAGAGATCAAACATGAAAATTGGCCGAGTAAAACTCGAGAAAAACGCTGTCAAATGCGGTCGAAAAAAGACGATTTCTCCGTTGGATTTTGATGTTTTTGAGTCGAGAAAGCCGGGGAAAGCGCATTCTCTCGCAGTAAAACCTAATTTTGTATGCTATTTTATTTATTTTGCTATAAAACTAGAGCAAATAACACTGGAGTGTGTCTTGTGGAGACAGGTTTCTTATGTTTTTCTGCAAATCTCGGACGCAAACGCAATTTCTAGCATTCCAAAGACAACATATACAAATTTTAACAGTTCTCAGGGAATTGATCGTCAGCAGGTCACTTTTGTCAGGGGAAATAATCGGTGAAAGGGTTAAACAAGAAAAAATTAAGAATTTTTCTTAAAACTAGATTTTTTTAAGAAAAATTCTTAAATTTTTCTTGTTTAAGTAAAGTATACTTACCCCACTCCAAATTTTACTTAAACAAGAACAAAAATCTTAAAAATTTTCTTAAAATTTAACTTATTTTGAGTAAAAATTATCTTATTTCAAGACAATTTTAGGGCATTATCTTAAATAAGTAGGGTATTTTTGGCAGTGTATGGCATGGAGTTCCAACACGGCGCACCATGCCACTCTGTTTGGAATGCCTTATGCCAGTTCCTAGTATGCCCCAATTTCAAGAAGCTCTCTAAAAGGTATGCCTGGAGTTGCAGAACGACATACATACATGAATGCAGTTTGTTAGATAAAACTCTTCAAAGATGCCAGCTAATGATCCAATTAGACTAACTATAACTTGAGGCCATCACAGAAATTTTCAAAACGGTTTTTTGGTCGCAACCTCTGATTTGATTTGGCAAAGTATATGTAACAATTCAAGGCTGTTATTCTGCTAGATCTGGACAGAGATTCTCGTCACAACAATTTTAATTACTAGTCTATATACTTCAATATTCCGGGTTCCACCCATTAGATATTCTCTTCAATGTTACTGTAAGCTCCTATGTACTCCGGGTTAATCCACACACTCAATGAACAAACAACAACAGGATCTGGCCGATATAGTGTATATTTCAATAACCTCAGAGAATAGAATCTTTTAATAATAATATGTTGTAAAAATATATGGGATGGCGTGGCTCAGACCTCAGGTTGGTGGGAGATAGCTCTGGCAGAATGACACATACTATAGTAGGATATAATCCAATAATCATCTGTATAATATATTCACTGTAATCCAATATAGGCTGTATACATGTATTCAATACAGTCCAGTATGGGCTATATTCATGTATTCACTATGGCTGTATATATCCAATGGTATTGAATCACACTGAAGGGGACGTAATCCATGTATTGTGCATATATCATTTATTATATGTACCTAAATTCCACGTAAATCCTTTTCCAAATGTGGACCCAATGTTAGAAGCTGAGATTGTTAACGTCAGCCACCGGCTGAGCTATCTGTCAACCTGAGGTCTGCGCTTCTATTTATAACCCTCAAATCGTACCACGTGATGTAACTGACCAATGACCATAGAGTATTTCTCTAGACCTGATTCAGACCGGCACTACATAATGACGAAATTTACTGTTTATACTAATTAATCGGATGCGGTCAGGGTTGATCATCTGGAACTGGTGCTCCTTTATATCAAAGTTAATAATTATGTGTTCGGCCCAAACGTACAACTATAGATTAAAAGTAATTAGACAAAACATATTCCAGATCGCCGACCGCCAACATGTTGTAGTAATACAAAGCTGCTCAGTGCTTGTCAGCCTCTTCTATGATCAATTTCTGCAGTTTTAGGCCTTTAAACAGTAATCAAAAATTCTCAATAAATTCTATAATAATTCCAATAAATATAACAATGAAATTCATGTACTTTTGGCACTTGGTTTCGTGATGAACACTTTCGAAATTACCGCCTTCACTGACGTTGCTACTGACGCTTTGAAGCCAACTCACAAAGTGCACCGAACTACCCGACATGCAAAATAGTACCAATGGTAAACTGCTACATTTAGCACTTTACGTCACAATATTATGTCAAATTAGCATTTCGAAGATCAATTAAAGTAATAAAACAGTTATATACAATGAAATAGCACAATTACACAAGAATTCTGGAGAACTATTTCGGGGTCACATGACCAATACATCGTCGGGGAATAATGGCGCCGAGGGAAACACACCGGGAGATTCAAGAAGGCCTCTCCTCAAAATATTATATACATGTACAGTCCATGGTATGTTGGGTGGTCAGTTCAAACAATTTGATAGAGTTCATCCAAGTTTATTGGGGCGATAATGTCTGTTGTCGTTGACATATACACACGCGATCAAGGTAAGTAAATCCACACAAGAAGAGTCACTTGATAACACATGGCTTCTCAAGGTAAGTCCATAAATGGCACAATAAAAACATTTCAAAGTTAAATCCAAACCCAACCCCGTTATACTATGGTCCTTACATTACTAAATGGCCATTTACTGATGGATATATTCTTGCTTTCACCAGCATGGCCTGATCCAGGCCGTTTTTGAGCCCATTATAATGGGTTTGGGCACCATGAATATGGGTGCTCAAACTTGTTTTTAGCAAATTCCCTATCTGAACAGGCTGAAACCAATACTAATGCAAGTACTGTTGCCAAAGTTATCAGGCTGTATTTAGACCATTTAGTACTCACTTCCACATCTTCCATGGGCTTAGACACACAGACATCACAGCCTATTTCACTATATTCATAGATCACAGTCTGCATCGTGTAATATGAGTGCCCAACCTAAAACTCTAGATCCCGGCCCTGGTCCAGCCCAGTGTACCTTGGTATCTACATGTATTTGGCATTACGGTAATTCCCCTAATAATTCAATCACAGGAAGTTCACTTTTCAACTCTGTTATTCAAACACAGAGAAAAAGTAGCATTCTCATTCTTCATTCAAATTGAAGAAAAATCACATAATGACAAAATGTGACACTTCGTAGCTGGTGCCATCAAGAATATTTCCAGATATAAGCCATATTTGCTGCACTTCCGGTGATCGAATTAATAGGGGAATTACCGTAAACAAAAAAACAATCATAAAATCCATAATTTTTTCTCAAATTTTCCAACATATATGGAAATTTGTTCTTCATTTTTTTTCTCCAAAACATTCATGCACATAAATGAAGATGGATTTATTAAAAAACAAGAGATTTGTAACTGGAGTAACTCTGGAATAACTTACATTTTTATCTACTGGGCCCAAGAAAAAAAAATGTATAACCAACATAATTTTTAACCCAGCTGAGGTACATGTAGTCCAGCTGTTATGATGATTTTTTTTTGAAAAAGTAAGAAACTGTTAACTTAAGATGTATTTCCGGCTTGAGCATATTTGTTATGACTTTGACTATTTAGAATATTTGTATTGGCGGTCCTAGATATACTCCATCTTTTTTTCTCTAACTTCACTTGACAGGTTTTATGATGAAAGTAAAGTCTTTTGGAAACAGTTGTTTCATTGCTTCTTCTTCAGTAGTGCAATGTAAGGCCTCGATTATAAATCTATCACTTTAAAACTAACTTCAGAAGCTATTAATTGCAAAGAATATATGCCTATATTTCATTTCATTTCATTTCCGGTAAATTCAAACACTGCTCTCAATTAGGTGGTTCAATAATATGCTAGAAGGTGGACTAAAAGTGAACGACCTTTCATACCATGTCGATCGTTCAAAACTGTTCACTAGTCGCTTGTACTCTAGTTATGCTGGAAAATGAAGCTATCATCCACAATAATTCAGGAAGATGTATGGTAACGAGGTTAAAAAATGAGTAGGTACGTATTGGTAGGTCGATATAGGCTTTGTTGTATTTCATCATATTTGGCATACCAGGTATGCTATTTTGAAAAAGTTTAAAAAGGAAGATTTGAAATTTGTAAACCCTGAAGCCATGTAGCCTAAAGGTAGATTTCTTGTACATGTATGTACTTTGATTCATAACACAGAAATTAGTAAATGATAACTGTAAATGTTAACAATTTGGAGCATACCACTACCAGAATTCTCATGGCACGGAAAAAGCCCCACTGTTGCACAAAATTCAAGTTAATTCCATAACAAAGATATGCACCGCTAGCACCGGCAAGTGTACTGAAATGCTGTTCGCAAAGGGGTTCATTTATTTTCTCTCCTCCCTAATCGTTTCAGCCTAGAAAATATTTATAATCAGGTGGACTATATTTGACATGAACTGGACACAAATATCATAAATCTAAAGCCCAACTCACACTGTGAACATTTTGTTGTATTGGAACAGAACAGTTTGTTCGCGTTTTTGTTCGTGGTAAATTTAAGCCAATATTTATAATCAGGTGGACTATATTTGACATGAACTGGACACAAATATCATAAATCTAAAGCCCAACTCACACTGTGAACATTTTGTTGTATTAGAACAGAACAGTTTGTTCACGTTTTTGTTCGTGGAAATTTAAGCCCAACTCAGCCCAACTCACACTACGAACATTTTGTTGTATAAACATTTTGTTGTATTAGAACAAAAACAGTGTTCAGAACATGTTTTGTCTGCAGTGTGAGGTGCTCAGAAACAGAAAACATATGTTCGGAACAATTGTTCGTGAGATCAAACTTGTTTGATATTGCGAACATGTTTTGCCCTGAAACAAGTTTTTGTCTTCAGTGTGTGATGATCGCGAACATTTTGCCGAACATTTACCGACAGTTATCCAATAAACTGGCAGCTGTCGGACATGTGACGAAGCCGCTCTCACATGACACAACCAAATGGCCTCGCTGCTTGATCGCGGTGACTGGCAGTCAAGAGAAAATGTTCGTAGTGTGAGGTGACCACGAACAAAAACACGAACAAACTGTTCTGTTCTAATACAACAAATTGTTCGTAGTGTGAGTTGGGCTTTAGCCCAACTCACACTAAGAACGTTTTGTTGTATTAGAACAAAAACACTGTTCAGAACATGTTTTGTCTGCAGTGTGAGGTGCCCAGAAACACGAACATTCTGCCGTTTGGTTGTGTATGTGAGAGTGGTTTCGTCACATGACTGACAGCTACCAGTTGATTGGGTAACTGTTGGTAAATGTTCGGACACATGTTCGCGATCACCACACACTGAAGACAAAAACTGTTTTTAAGACGAAAACATGTTCCGAAGATCAAACATGTTTGATTTCATGAACTCGTCCCTCGAACAGAATGTTCTTGTTTCTGGGCACCTCACACTGCAGACAACATGTTCTGAACAGTGTTTTTGTTCTAATACAACAAAATGTTCGCAGTGTGAGTTGGGCTTAAGCATAATGGTCCATTCTTGGAATGGTAAGATAATCTATGCATATGTATCATATTGACACCAGTTATCAATCAATGAACCCACACCGGGAGTGCCATCATAACCTTCCCATCAGTTTCACTTCAGATTTCTAGCTCCCTGGTCTACACAATAGCATGTTCAAATATCAACACCAAAATACATGTAGGAGTAGAAATTTATGTCCAGAGACCGGAGAGTTGGAACTTGAGCATGGAAGATCGTTGACACATTCCAGCTGTCTCTAATTATATCATCATATTCTTCCTAATGGGAACTGTCTATATTACACAAACTTGTCTGCTTCTCACATGGAATTCTTCAAGTCCTTTCGCTCTTTTATTTTTCCTGACACAAATTCTCATCAGCTGGGGTTTCGTAACCTTAGACCAAAGGCCCTGGACCCTATCCCCAAAACTGATATATTTTCTTTCCAGAACAAGAACACCAGAAGATCTTATCATTAGTCTGTTTAGCTTTCCCTCTGACTGCCTTTGTGGCTGCTTCCAATTTGTTCTGGTGGAGTTTTCTCTCCAGGAATTCTCAGTATGTCCAGCTATCACTGTCAAAGAGTGTTTGAAGCTTGCAACAATATATTCCCCCCCCCCCCCCCTGCCAATAAAAGTAGAACTGTCTCGACTCATTTGGAAGTTACGCATGCAATAAAGCAACACAGATGCGTTCTTGTTTTGTGTGCTTACATGTATGACCAAGTACAGGTTCCAATCTCAGAAATTTAGACAGACAATCACCTCCTTTTGGAAAATCTCCTGGCGTAAATTGGATCCATTATTTCTGATGAAGTATCTTGACGCTTCTTGAGCAGCGATTTCTTGCCAGCCTTCGAATGTATCTGTCTTGGGTTTCCGCTGGATGACCCTTCAGGATGCCGTTAATGTTATGCATTGGGGCAGTCATTGCTTTTGACATGCACTGTTCTGACAATGGAGGGTAATCTGACTGGAGAATCAATATGAGAACAAATGAACAATGGCAGGACAATCTTAAGCTCTCTATTGCTTCCCTTCTTCTGGAAGGGTAATGGCCCTTGAGCGGAATGTGATGGTTTCTGAGTGACTCTGCTGACCATAGATCTTTGCTGGAGATACTGTAACAACTAGAATAAATGTATATCTGAGAAATCTACTTCTATACTGGCCATATAGATCTTTGCTGGAGACACCATAACAAATAATGGATATCTGAGAAGTCCACATCCTTTGAGATTTTTCAGGTTTACATTTATTCCTCAGAAACACGGAAACTGGGAGAAAAAATATAGACTTCGAACATGTATGCAGACATTCCTTATTTCCATTTGTAAGTTGGTCAGTAGACCATTTGTAACTTGGCCAATGGACCATTTGTAACTTGCTCAATAATAGACCATTTGTAACTTGGTCTATTTAGGCCTCACCAATTTTATTGCTTGGATTACGGGCCCGCCGCACTGCATTTTTTCACTTTTGAAATAAAAATGAAATTAGCCATTTTTTTTATTCCCGCCGATATCCTTTTCTTTGCGAACGTACCTGTATGTTAAAAGAAAAAAAATCCGAATCAGAAGCCGTTCGTGACAAGTTTCTCGTTGACGACGGTCGTCTATTCAGCGGTCGAAATAACGCCTGCCTTACCTGCCGCCGGCAAGTGAATTTTCCCGGCGACAGGTTGAAAAAAAATCTACCTGTCGCATGCGGCAAGTAAGATTTTATCTATCAAAAACGATACAATGCGATCAATTTTCGTAAATACCTTTTAGAAGTCTAGATCTATCTGAAGGAACGGACAATCCAAGAAATAATCCATTGGAAATTTATTTCAAGCCGATCTTTTGCCATTGTTGGACCTTGTTGTTGGTCTTCTCTCTCTATCAACATTTCCCGCGCCAAATCTACTTCCGGTTGTGCGTCAACACTTGCGCGGTAGTCCGGTGCATGCAAAAGTCGGACCTGTTCTGAAACGGAATCGGACTATCTGGGTTTTTTTCTTGCAGTTGGTAAATAATATTGTTGGTTTCTTTTCTTTAGTTTCTATTCACAGGCTGACATTTCAGTTAATTGATAATTCCAATGGGACTCTGGTGGCTGATTCTAGTTTATTGGAAATCATCAATTTACAAGGGGAGACTTCTGATAAATATAAGTAAAATGTAGTTGGGATACTGGTTAAGCTCACCTCAAATTGGATCTAAATTCTTTGATATAATGTCACATGTGCCATCTGAAGTTCACATGATTTAGTCAACAACAAAGCTTTTTGCAGTTCTAATTGCAAAAGTTAGGGGAATGGTTGTCTTTGACATATCAATGTTTCCACTGGTGTTCAAAGTTTTTAAAGAACATGTGTGCCAAATGAAAAAAAATAATAATAAATTTCAAAAAACACCCACCACATGTTTTGAAAAGAAAAATTGCAGGAGAACCACTCGCTGTCAAATTTCACATCATTATTGGTCATTGTTTGTCTTATCAAGGGAGATAACCCAACACTCGCCAAGACTCATTTAAGTGTGATTTTAGGTGTTTTTTTGGTTTTTTTTCTCTCGCCACCCTCCTCTCTCACCTGCATGTTCCTTCTGGCCGCTACGGACCAGAAAAAAAATTATATATGCTTTTTTATTTTTATTTTTTTTCCAGCCTCCGTTCTGCATCTTTGAAAAAATTGGCCCGTAATCCAAGTAATTAAATTGGTGTGGCCTTAACAGACCAAAAGACACATGGGTGTCTGACGGGGAAACAAAGAATCAAGTGTGATCGGCTGAATACCTAAAATTATAGTAACCCATATGGGTGTCATAAAACTCGGATTGAGAAACCTTCGAGAGTGGGTTTGCCAGATCATAAACAGCACACCCTGATGTATTTACTTGGCAATTGGCAATGGTGGGTTTTTATTGGCGGCAGTTTTAGCTTGGTACATGAAACATGTACACATATTGTGTGATAGAATGGATCCATCTGCGTGATGGCAATGCACGAGTGGTTTTGAGCAGTGGTCGGATTCTAAATTTGAGGCTTTTACTGCAATTTCCATGGTCTGTCCGAAAATCATTGCAAATACAATTAGATTTGCCAAGCTCACCAGAAGGTTGTGAAGTGGAGGACATAAAAATCGAATCTGTGACGGGGGAACACAGGAAATGGCAAGATTGTCGTACCGCTGATATTGTGTTGGACCGTGAAGGAGACGGTATATTCAGGTCATTACTTATCCGATAACATTAGGTTCCGATGCAAGTTGCGAGTTCTGAGAAGCTCGCTAAAACCTGTCTGCGAACTGATGCTTGAGGTGTCGGACAGTTTTCCGGAAAGGGTCGATCGATTGTCTGGACATGCGCTGATTGTCGTAGAATGTATATCTGCTATTCTCTGGCAATTGCCAGAGCTTCTCCTCCACCAAATTATTTAGTCAAAAGGGTCAACAGACGCTTATTAAATTACTCTCAACGAGTGGACCATTGGACCCTGTGTGGATTCGAGAGGGGCTAAATGACAAGGGAATCAATAGGCAATGCACATGAACCTGATACGGATGTCCGCCCTCAAATTGACAACTCTACTATTTTAAACCGGGAGACACCAAGTGGGGTAATGTAATCCTTGGACACCATTGATCTGCCAAGAAGAATAATTTGTATTATCGACTGTCATTCCGAAAACTCTTCGAAGTCCAGGAAGCCGAAAAATACGCCAATACCTGGGCCTGGTGGGGAATAATTGAGTGATTATAAACTACTTTTGGTCGAAGAGCATGTGTACGTGTATATTAGGATCAATGAAGAGATCCAATAACTTTCTTGCAGGCCTTCATGTACTTTAGGTTTAAGGGTGTAAGAGCATTAATGAATGGGCTGCGAAAGTGTTCTCATCAAATATTCTTCTAACGGATCAGTGGGCGAAGATTATCAAAGTCGGATTTATTTTGCCGTGCTCCGATACCACACATGTTTGTCATGCAAGGGCGAGCTAAGTTGGGCTGGCCATGTCATGATGGCCTGGCATTCGATGTTCAGCATATATCTCCCTAGTATAATCCGTGTCCTACTCCTCCTACTCCTCCTCCTCCTCCTCCTCCTACTTCGCTTTACTCATACTATTAAAGAAGCCGACCAGGGAGGCAAGAGACATGTGGGTTTCACTTCTTAATCCGCGGCGTGTCCGCTTCCTATATAGCTAATCACAGATTACCAAAAACCAGGTTTATTTTGGCATTTTCAGTCGCATGTGGTGCAAACTATTAAAGTTGGGTTGTCTTGGATAATGGGAATTCAGTGTTCATACATGTAGCTAAATCACATCCAAAATATATCTGATTTTGAAATTTGAGTATATACCGCAGTACCAGTCCTGAATGCCCTGTTGAAAGAATCATCCAGACAATGAAAGCCAGGGTAGGTTGGCTTAGTTTGAATTTTTATCATGATATATTGTACCATAATTTGTCAATTTTATAGCCATTTTGTGCATGTAAATGTCGGCAGAAAATATTAGTCTCTGACAATGGCCTTCATTGGCTCGCAGCCCGGAAATCACGCTTATAATCTTGTGCTTATAATACTGATGGGGCGGATAAATTGCCAGTAATCAATCATGGCGAACGTGGACAAAGTCTCTGTCGATGGCGGCTAATTAGCCGGTCAGCATTGAACAGCTTCCATCAATTTCCGCCCAAACAAATGACAAACAGACGATCGAGTGATATCAATATACCTACAGCTTAAAGTCTGTCGGGAGATAAAGGGAGGTAATTGGCAAACTAATTATTTGCTTGGTCAGTCCAGCAAAATTGACATTCTTGTAATCCAATATCTTGTGTGCGTGCGTGAGTGGCTGTCTTGTGCAGCGTGTGAAATAGGGAAACAATTTCTAGTTTATGCAAGCACGGGCAACCAGGACATCCAAATGCATGCCTATTCGAGCAGAATTTGGTTGCCCAAAAGAAAATTTGGTTGCCCCGCAGGGTGCGAAATAGCCTTTTGCCAGTAACCAAATAGCCTTTTGGGCAACCAAATTCTGTCCAAACTGCAATGCATTTGGATGTGTTGGTTGCCCCTGCTTGCCGATGGGCAACTAGAATTTGTTTGTCTATTTCATACCCTGCCCCGGGCAACTAGGCAAAGGGCTATTTCGCACCCTGGTGTGGGTGTGCACATGTGTCTGAGTTTGTGAGGATAACATCATATTATTGTATGGCCGTGAAAGAAGGGAGTAAACTGACTTTAGACTCACTTATCCATTGGGTAAATGCGCCTGAGAACCTTGGTTATACATATATTATCCCCCGGCATACAAGCTTGGGGATATAGCGATAGTCATGGAAGTCTGTTCGTCCATCTGTCTGTCGGTCCATCCGTATTTCTTGTCAATGCAACTCCTACACTTTTGTTATGGTTCACACGATACTTGGTGGATATTATCGGCACAGTCTGAAGATGCGCATGTACTCTTCCCGTTGGTGGAGGGTTTTTCCTCACTGAGTTGTTGCCTTTATTATGGTTCAAAGTACTGTAGATTAAATGATATCATCTTGCCAACGCAACTCTGACGACACTTTTTATATGGTTCACGTAATACTTGGTGGATATTATCAGCACAGTCCAGAGATGTGCATGTGCTCTTCCCATTGACAGGATTTTTCTTTACCGAGTTATTGCCCTTTACTGTTCAAAGTAGTGGAGATTGACCCTCCATATTTTTTGCCATCGCAACTCCTACACTTTTGATACGGTTCACATGATACTTGGTGGATATTATCGGCACAGTTTGAAGATGCCCATGTGTTCTTCCCGTTGATGGAGGATATTTCCTTGCTGAGTTATTGCCCTTTACAATTCGAAATACTGTTAATTAAATGATATCATCTTGTCAGCACAACTTCTCATACATTTTTGATGTGGTTCACCTAATACTATGTGGGTATTATCAGCACAATCCGGAGATGCGCACTGTTCTTCCCATCGATAGAGGAGTTCTCCTTATATGGAGTTATTGCCCTTTACAGTTCAAAGCACTGTAGATTTGTCAGTCCGTATTCCTTGTCAATGTAACTCCTACACTTTTGATATGGTTCACACGATACAGTGTACTTGGTGGATATTATCGACACAGTCTGAAGATGAGCATGCCCATAGAAGATTACATGCAGTTGTAGAGATTTATAGTTTTTAAAACCGCAAATTGATGTGCTGCTCACTGGGGTGCTGTGTATGCATTCACCAGCTTTTCGGGTTTAATCTGAACTTAAATCATAAGCAGTGATGCAGCATATTAAGGCCATTCACAATAAATCATTTCTCATTACCTTACCTACATGTACCAAGTCTACACATCTACATGTATTTCATGATCTACTGAAAGTTTGGTTCAATAAATTATTATTATGCCATTCGACTTTAGTTGAAGTTGAAGTTTTGTTTTTGCCTTGCCCTTGCATCTGTCTGTCCCTCCAGGCATTTGGATGTCTTATTTCAATATAGGGTATGTTTTCTCAAAGACAGCCTGATCCATCACAAGCTAAATGTTTCACATCATTAAGAGATGTTATCTCCCCTTTTGCAATGTTAAATAATTGCACTCTTTTGTTTTATGAACTATCTGATTTTAATAGTCTGCAAGAGAAAACCTGGCATTTGGAGAGAAAATACCGATAAAGTACTTTTAGGAAAACAAGTTGATCCCACCAAGTTGCAATGAAGGGAAGGGCCATTCCTGAACCCATGGCCTGCACTGGTGAATTAAACAGCCCCAAACATGAATCACAATATTGCAGAAATCAGAATTCACTTAAGAAACAATTTTTTTTTAAATTTCTGTTAATATTCGACATATTGTAATGAACCCTTTACTCTTTGTCTTTGCAGTATGCCGAGGAACTAGTTCGGGAATGGTTTCAAGAGGAACAGAACTTTTTCGATACAATATGTACCGAAGCAGATATACGAACTGTACATATGTGGATGGAAATCTTGAAATTGTGTTTCTAGAAGACACTACAGTTGAATATGATTTGAGTTTTGTGAAAGACATTCGCGAAGTGACTGGGTATGTCCTATTAATGGCGGTGTACACTCCGTACATTCCACTGGTAAATCTACGCATCATTCGCGGACGAAAATTGTTCCTCCACCAAGGGGAGCACTACAGTTTGTTTATCACGCTCAATGCAAACCAAGGCTCCAAAGACAGAGGGCTGATGGAACTGCAGTTCAAATCTTTGTACGGTAAGTATTTCTATAACTCTCCTGAGGGAAAAGTTAGGTGAGTGACGGAAAAGGAGAGGAATTATTATCCTTAAAAATAAGAGACTGCTCTCTCAGGATTCATATACCTCCAGTCTCCTGGAAAGTCCTTAGAACTCCTGGAATTTAATTGCTGACCTGGAAAGTCCTGAAAATTAGTGGAAAATTCTTAAAAATGAAGTTAAACTCCTGGAAACCCCCGAAAGAATTTCACTTCTGTCTTCTAGGAGAACTAGCGATCTGATGCCATGCATTACTGTGCCAAAATTTGTTCCTGAACTTCATTAATTACTCATCTTTGTTGCAAGTTATTGCACTAAAGACTCCTGGAAAATTAAGGTTATTGCCCAGGAAAGTCCTGGAAAACTCCTGGAACTTGTTCCAGCTGTTCAGTGTATGAATGGAGAGCTTTTCATCACTCTCTTTAAAACTGCCAATGTAGTGGAGAATGATATTTATTAGAGAGAGTGATCACTCACATCGCTCATGCCCGGCGCACACGAGAGCTATCAGCTGAGCTAACGGCCGCAATTGCCTGTCAGCTCAGGGGCTAGCTCTCGTGTGCGGGCAGTTTTTGGTCAGTTTTTGGCCTCGCGAGGCCGGGAGAAAAATATCAAACTTGTTTGATAATTTCACCTCGCGAGGCCAAATCCTCAGCGTGCGCGGCGAACATCAGCCAACAGCTCAGCAGTTTTATTTGACCAGCGGCCAATAGAAACGTATTTAGAATTCACGTGATTTTTACGGCTGTTCAAAAATGATCTCGAGGAAGGAGTTCTGCGGGAACCGGTGATCGTTTTGCTCACCGTGTGTGCTGAAACCACACGAGAGCTAGCCCTGAGCTGACCGGCAATCGAGGCCGTTAGCTCAGGTGATAGCTCTCGAGTGCGCCGGTCTTAATGCAGAACGAAGTCCAGGAGAGTGATCAACAGGTCAAAGGGATTTACAAACATGATCGAGGGACATGGAGATGATTGAGCTGTACTTTTTAGCTTTTTTGGGGGGGGGGGATTTACAGTACCTAAAATATCTTACAAAAGCATATTTTTATGAATAAATGTCCTACATGTATATAAAATTGATACAAAAATTCTTTTTATGCCCTATCGTATATTACCCCTCAGCCCATAGGGCTGTAGGGTCTTGTCGTTGCCATGTACGTACGTCCGTCCGGACGTCCGTCCGTCAACATTTTCTTGTCCGCTGAATATCTGCAGATCTATGAAGGCGGGCCTGACCAAACTTTGGGGAGAGCTTCCTGAATGTTGACTGAAGAAATGATTAGATTTTCAGATGGCTATGATGATTTCGTGATTTTTAATTATTTTTTTATTATTTATTGATGGCTCAGCTTTTGCAATGTTATCTATGCCCATCAACATGTTCTTGTCCACTGAATATCTGCAGATCTATCAAGTCAGGCCTGACCAAACTTTGGTGAGAGCTTCCTGAATGTTGACTGATGAAGTGATTAGATTTTCAGATGGCTATGATGATTTCATGAATTTTAATTATTTCTTTTATTTTGTTTATTGATGGCTTGGCTTTTTGCACTGTTATTTATGCCCATTGGGAACCCTTGGTTGCATGTTTCATTTTGACTTTTGAAGGTTCGCTGATACAAGAAAGCCTGGGCCATTCAAGATTACCATTGGATGGAACACCCCAATTCCCATATATTCTGAGAGCTTACATGATGCTACACTTGTTCAACCTATGCACTACCCTTGGGGGATTTCTCCACCCCTGGGGCACTAAATGTTAAAGTTTTGGACTTTTTCCTATTCACAGCTTCTCAGCCTGCAGTGTACATTGCTTTTTCACACACATGCTGAATCACCTAATTTTTTTTCCTTTTATAGTAATAACTAACAGGTTGGTGACATTATTTTATTTCCCAAGTACAAGAGAAAATAACCGGCGAGGGGGTCCCCGCAGTATCGAACCCCTGTTAGTGCTAGGTTTGAATTTCATGTCGCCTTAAATGAAGGACAACATTTTTCTTCAATTTTGCTGCATCCATTTATCAGAAAGCTTTTGCACAAACCATATTTTATTTCAGAAGTATAATATGAAATAACTGGCAGGGGAATCCCTGCAGTATTGAACCCCTGTTAGTGTGAATTTCGCGTCGCCTTAAATGAAGGACAACATTTTTCTTCAATTTTGCTATTAAATCATTCTACTCCACATCATATGATTTATCTTAAAGCTTTTGCACAAAACATATTTATTTCAGAAGTGTAGTTTGAATTTCGCATCACCTTAAATGAAGGACAACATTTTCCTTCAATTTTGCTGTTAAATCATTCTATTTTACATCATATGATTTATCCTAAAACTTCTGCATGAACCATATTTGTGTCCACACATTTAACTGGTACAACATAATACTTCAATTTTTGTCACCAAACATGTTACTGTACCTTGGAAATTATTTAAAACGAGTGATTAGGAGAGTGTCAATCAGTGTGTTTCTATGCCATTAAACACATTTGTGCAATGCATAAATTGCCACTGATAAAGCTACACTTTCTTGCATGCTGTAATCCCAGCACACCACTCACGTGAAAACGAAGTTTATTATATCTATCACTTTCATTTTTTGTTTCATTTGAGTTTTGGGTGCCCATACGTTTTTACCCCTCAGCCCATAGGGCTGTAGGGTCTTGTCGTTGGCATGTACGTCTGGTCGGCCGGACGGACGGCCGGCCGTCTGTCAACAATTTTTGTCCGGGCTAGATCTCAGTTACTATTTGACTGACAGTTCTGATACTCACAGTGAATATCCCTAGTATCCCAGAGATGTGCACTGTCATGTTTATTCCGTGTTACGTCATTTCTTTACAGAGTTATGGCCCTTTGAAATTTTGCGTCACTAACTTTTGTCCGGGCTAGATCTCAGTTTACTATTTGACCGACAGCTCTGATACTCACAGTGAATATCCCTAGTATCCCAGACATGTGCACTGTCATGTTTATTTCGTGTTACGTCATTTCTGTACAGAGTTATGGCCCTTTGAAATTTTCCGTCACTAACTTTTGTCCGGGCTAGATCTCAGTTACAATTTGACTGACAGCTCTGATACTCACAGTGAATATCCCTAGTAACCCAGAGATGTTGAGTACTACACACACACACTCGACTCTTCCCTGGAATAGATATTGTCCGGGCTAGACCTCAGTTACTATTTGACTGACAGTTCTGATACTCACAGTGAATATCCCTAGTATCCCAGAGATGTGCACTGTCATGTTTATTCCGTGTTACGTCATTTCTTTACAGAGTTATGGCCCTTTGAAATTTCGCGTCACTAACTTTTGTCCGGGCTAGATCTCAGTTACTATTTGACTGACAGCTCTGATACTCACAGTGAATATCCCTAGTATCCCAGACATGTGCACTGTCATGTTTATTTCGCGTTACGTCATTTCTTTACAGAGTTATGGCCCTTTGAAATTTTGCGTCACTAACTTTTGTCCGGGCTAGATCTCAGTTACTATTTGACCGACAGCTCTGATACTCACAGTGAATATCCCTAGTATCCCAGACATGTGCACTGTCATGTTTATTTCGTGTTACGTCATTTCTGTACAGAGTTATGGCCCTTTGAAATTTTCCGTCACTAACTTTTGTCCGGGCTAGATCTCAGTTACAATTTGACTGACAGCTCTGATACTCACAGTGAATATCCCTAGTAACCCAGAGATGTTGAGTACTACACACACACACTCGACTCTTCCCTGGAATAGATCTTCATCTATGAAGAACTTATTTCGCGTTACGTCATTTCTTTACAGAGTTATGGCCCTTTGAAATTTTGCGTCACTAACTTTTGTCCGGGCTAGATCTCAGTTACTATTTGACCGACAGCTCTGATACTCACAGTGAATATCCCTAGTATCCCAGACATGTGCACTGTCATGTTTATTTCGTGTTACGTCATTTCTGTACAGAGTTATGGCCCTTTGAAATTTTCCGTCACTAACTTTTGTCCGGGCTAGATCTCAGTTACAATTTGACTGACAGCTCTGATACTCACAGTGAATATCCCTAGTAACCCAGAGATGTTGAGTACTACACACACACACTCGACTCTTCCCTGGAATAGATCTTCATCTATGAAGAACTATTCACCAGATCTTTACTAACTTTTCTTGAGGTATCGATCCACACAGTCTTGGATCGATATCCCTTCACAGGATTGATGACTGAAGCCGGTACTAGCAAATACTAATCGTTGAGTATTCTCTTGAATCAACATTAATACATATGTGGGTAAATAAATTTGACAGAATTCAGCAGATTTTTATGTCAACCTGTTATTCGCTGGACATATTGTGCTGAGGGGTCAAAGCACCTTTTAGGTGCAGCCTCATGTTTGAAATGCAGCCCTGATCCTACTTGACTAAAAAAAAAACAGGCTGAGGGGTCCACGCACCTTTTAGGTGCTTGCCTGCAATTCATGTTATTCTTATCGTGGCCTGCTGTAGAGCTTGCCTCTTCAAAATTCAAATTTGATTTGCTATTCGCACATTTCCTGTTTGAAAAGTGATTGTACAAATCATGGCTTGTCATATTTTGAATCTAAAGAAAACCTCCACTTCTGTGCGTTGTTCAGCTCTGAATTTGATTGCCGTAATACTTAACTTGATAAATGAAGATAATTAACGAATACTCGTACAGTCAGTTTTGCATCTTTGTATTTTTGTCATTTAAGCCAATCTATGACTGAATATTTAAATTTTTTAAGTATTTATTGCAGTATTATTTCATCAGTAAGTCATATTTGCTATCTAAAGAGTGAGCATTACAGGTGAACATGTGCACTGGTAACAGTGACATCACAACAACAACGCATTACAAAACAACCGCAAATTTGTTTCTTCTGCACTCACACCCCTGTACGCGAGAAATGACTGAGAATTCTAGCAAGTACAGTTATGTATTACTGCTTGGCAGGTTATCATAGAAACTTGCACCAAATGCAGGTGCAACTACTCTCTTTTTGAGGTACTCAAAAACCTTTTAACTCCTCGTAAAATTGGAATGCCATACTCGTGCTGTCATAACTTCATGACATCTCTCCTACATGTATCTATTATCGTAGTTTCGGCTCACCTCCAAATTGTTACGTCTGAAATTTTCAAATTCAGACTTGGCAAAGTTGCTGATAAAATGCATACGCATACTGGTATGTGATATATTTTTAGTCGAACTGCAATTTGGCATAAATATGTGAGTTCATTCACTTTGCTCTGTGCCAAACTGAATAACCTACTATATATATATATACCTCCTTACAACAATTTGGGTCCAGCACATCACAAATTTACAACTTTTGTTTACATTATGTGATTTTATAAACTCTTTGTTTCTAACAGTTCAGTTTTAACTTCTGGCTTACAAAGAAATACCATCTGCTGAGTACTGTACTGTTTATGATATACCTGAGAATAAGCACTGATCTGCAGTTCAAATTCTCTCTCCCCCCCCCCCCCCCCCCAAGTGTTTCCAGTGTCAGAGATACCAATATGTACAGTTAAAGAACTACAGTAGGCCTTCCAATAATCCAGGGGCCCTCGGTGGCCGAGTGGTCTAAGGCGCTTCGCTGGTGACCGCTAGCCTCACACCGCTGAACCGGCACAGGTTCGAGCCCAGCTGGTCCATGTGTGAAAGTTTGTCAGTTACTTGCCGAAGGGCGGTGGTTCTCTCTGGGTGCTCCGGTTTCCTCCACCAACCAAACTGACTGTCACCATATGAGTGAAACAAACTTGAGTGTGACATTAAACCAAATTCCCTCCTCCTCCTCCAATAATCTAATCCCCCTATCAAAATTCAATCACCCCCAACTTAGGGGACAAAATTTAATCAGCTGTTCTAACATATTTGATCACCTAAAATCATTAAAATAATGAATAAATTATGGAGTATATGCACGATTTTGAACCATTTTGTCAACTTCCTGTTGCACCCCTATATTTCTACCTCTTCAAAATTCAAATTTAATTTGCTATTCGCACATTTCCTGTTTGAATAGTGATCATACAAATCATGGTATTCTACTTCCTGGGATTGAATTATTAGAGGGATTACCATATAAATGTCTTCGTTTGTCTTCCACTTTGCAGAAATCTTGGATGGTAAAGTGTACTTCCACAACAATAACCTTCTCTGCTTTGAGAACACCATCAACTGGCAAGATATCAATCCGTCGAAAACACCGCCTGTTGAATTCCATCATGACAGCGAATTTCACCGTCGTGTATGTGAGTATGACTGACGTCGAAGGTGTCAATTCAATTCTGACATTGAGACCTTCGTAGTGTTATTTTTATGTGTTTTCAGTAAAATAATGAGCAAAAACTTAGAAACTTGAGCAAAAGCATTTACTACTTTCTGTGTTGATCTTTGTCAAATAAATATTCCTAAAATAGTAAAATAAACATGCCTTCAGACCTACCTACCCCAAACCATCTATTATTAGGGAGAGAGAGAATTAAAGTTTAATGTCCAGTTCAGCGATATTTCAGCTATCTGGCAACGAGATTTCTGTTGAATGGGATTTTTCATAGTTATGGAAGATTCCATTCATTACAGGTGATCTATCTTCTTCAACTCGCTGATACATGTAACAAACTGGTGTATCTGACTGTCTTATCAGCTGACTTTTGAATTTGACTGCTCATGGTGTAAGGGAGAGAACTCCGTGGATCATCACATCAAGGGGGATAACTATCATGAAACAGAAAAACATTGATTCATAAAAGAACTTGAGATTTTGCAAAAAAAGAATCATTTGGGAGGTTAAATTTGGTTTTCCTTGCAATTATCTGATACAGAATAAGTTGTTTCTAATTTTGTTTTATGAGATTGCTGATCTAGTTTAGAACATAACATCTTTACACAAATATGACAAGCTCTGTCTTTATTTGAAAAATGTTTTCTTTCAGGTGGTGAATGCGATGAAAAGTGTTATCAGCCATCCACGGGTCGACGGCATTGTTGGGGATCAGGGTCAGATATGTGTCAAAAATGTGAGTATAGTTAAAATAAAAGATGATAATGTAGGATCCATGACTGAAAGTTCACAGTTCATTAGAGATATAGTTTTAAGAAATTTCTTTGTTTATCAAGTTAAAAAATTAGCCAACTAAGCAACTACGCTGTAGACTTCAAATGCTTTCTCAGACAGCAGATTGGGGGACAAATTATTTATCAAACTATATTGACTACAACTTTGTAATGATGTGCCATAATGAGACTCCGTGATTAAAAGATGGCATGATAATTAAATTCAATATCCATGACTGAAAGTTCACACATCGTTAAAAGATTTGATGCACAGATTTCTACCAAATTACATTAAAAAAAAAAGATCATGCCATCTAAACCAAGTCCAGAATAATAATCTTTGCTTAGAATATCTGCATTTGCAGTTTTACTGTTTGAATTATTCTCTGTTTTTATTTTGTTTCATAGTGAACAGAGGAGACGTGTGTAACCCGTCGTGTGATGGTCGATGTTTTGGACCTCTCCCAAGCCAATGTTGTCACCCCGAGTGTGCTGGTGGTTGTACAGGGCCCAAAAAAACTGACTGCTGGGTAAGTATTTTCAGCCCCTGTCTGAGGCCATGCAAAATAAATTTGGCGTTTTTCCATTCCTGGTATTTAGATTTGTTCGATTTTGCTGAGATGACTTGTAAGTTTGAACTGTATTGAACATTTTTGTTGTTGCACAGCTCGTATTGGGTGTACAGGTATGCACATAAACCTGAACTTGAAGGCAGGGATAGTAATACATTATTCGACCATTGCTTCTTTTCTTGTTTTTTTTTCTGCAGGCGTGCAGGAATTTTGAGAATGAAGGAGAATGCGTCGCATTTTGTCCACCTATCGAGATTTATAACGATAAGCTATACATGTACCAGAAGAACCCGGCTGCCAAATATGCCTATGGACCACTTTGTGTTAAGGAGTGTCCGAGTAAGTTGACCCTTTGTTCCTATCCAATGATTCTATATTAATGTTAATATAATAAAATATTATGTTAAAAATATATATGTTACTGATAATCATTTTCACTCTCTGAATGGAGGTCACTGATGGTGAGAATGAGTATGATGTAGACATAGAACTTAGGTCACTGATGGTTGGAATGACCATGATATAGACATAGAACCGAGGTCAGTGATGGTGGGAATGAGTTTGATGTAGACAGAACTGAGGTCACTGATGGTGAGAATGAGTATGATGTAGACAGAACTGAGGTCAGTGATGGTGGGAATGACTTAGATGTAGACACTGATGGTGAGAATGAGTATGATGTAGGCATAGAACTGAGGTCACTGATAGTGGGAATGAGTATTATGTAGACAGAACAGAGATCACTGATGGTGAGAATGAGTAGATGTAGACATATAACTGAGGTCGTTGATAATGGGAATGAGTATGATGTAGACATAGAACTGAGGTCATTGATGGTGAAAATGAGCATGATGTAGACATAGACCTGAGGTCACTGATGGTGAGGATGAGTATTGTGTTGACATAGAACTGAGGTCACTGATGATGAGAATGAGTATGATGTAGACAGAAATGAGGTCACTGATGGAGGGAATGAGTATCATGTAGACATAGAACTGAGGTCACTGAGGGTGAGAATGACAGGGCCATATCCAGAGCCATTTTGGTATCTGTTAAGGGGTATGGGTGCCAAAACTTTACAGCTAATTTTAATGCTTTTCACATACAAATGCACCCAAATACATACAAATGCGCCCAAAAAAAGGCAAGAAAGGGTGTCCCCAAATAAACTCTGGATATGGCCCTGAATGAGTATGATGTAGACATAGAACTGAGGTCACTGATGGTGAGAATGAGTATGATGTAGACATAGAACTGAGGTCAATGAGGGTGAGAATGAGTATGATGTAGATATAGAACTGAGGTCACTGATGGTGGGAATGAGTATGATGTAGACATAGAACTGAGGTCACTGATGGTTCGAATGAGCATGCTGTAGACAGAACGGAGGTCATTAATGGTGGGAATGAGTATGATGTAGACATAGAACTGAGGTCACTGATGGTGAGTATGAGTATGATGTAGACATAGAACGCAGGTCACTGATGGTGGGAATGAGTATGATGTAGACATAGAACTGAGTTCACTGATGGTGGGAATGAGCATGATGTAGACATAGAACGGTGGTCACTGATGGTGGGAATGAGTATGATATAGTCCTAAAACTGAGGTCACTGATGGTGGGAATGAGTATGATATAGTCCTAAAACTGAGGTCACTGATGGTGGGAATGAGTATGATATAGTCCTAAAACCGAGGTCACTGATGGTGGGAATGTGTATGATGTAGACATAGTACTGAGGTCACTGATGGTGGGAATGTGTATACTCTTGCAGCTACATGTAGTTGGTCACTGAGCACGTGACCTGGGAGCCACTGCAGAGTTGTTAGAATATCCATGAACAATGAACCAAAACACATCCCCAGTGCTCTCTCCCCTCTTCTTCTCGGGACAACAGGCATGGCGGAATTCAACATTGGGGGTGCCACATCGGGGTGGGACTGGGACCCCTCCCGTGAAACGGGTGTACTCCCGAAAATTGTGGGATTTCAGATGCTTCTCTACTAATTTCCGACCCATTTCAAGGCACTTCAGTAACAATTTTAGGAGGGGGCGGGGCTCTTAAATTTCATACTGGTAGTCAATATCTTCGGATGTACATCCTGCCTGGTGTTCCCACGAATTTTATTGTTCACCATCAGTCTTACGTAATGTATTGTATATTTCGTGAGGAGGAGCGGGGTGAAGGAAAGTAGTACTACATTCAAGCCTGATATCATCGGGATAATTCACTGCAGTTAAATACCAATTTAATGTTAACGTAACAATTCAATGCTATTTACCTGCGGTGAAATATCACTTTTACATTTAAAAATCCTTATAATTAATTCACTGCTGAATAAATAATAATTCGAATATACCTGTATTTCAGAACATTTGGTCAAGGACCGAGAGGGGTGCGTCAAATCTTGTGGTCATGGGAAACACGCTGTGAATGGCAGTTGTGAAGATTGTAAGGGGGCCTGTCCAAAAGGTGCGTAATCATGTTAATCCGATATTCCATATAAGGATCTATAGGCCAGGTCGAAATGAGCTATGTTACATGTAGCAGCTCATTTTGAGACAAGAAACTGCAGTAACTTCCCTTTCCATGCACGTTGAAGAGAGACTGTTTTTTGGAGTTGTTTGACCTAGAAAATATATATGATGTCACAAACATGACCTACATTGGAAATAATACTCCAATAGTACAACCTGTTAAAGTAGACTGTTGTCTCAAATCCATCCGCTCTTTTAACTGATGACCGCCATGACAGTTCATGCCGGAGAGAAAGGAACAGGAGGTGTAAAATAGCACTGCTGAGCCTCCTGAGCACCGTTGAACCTGTACATGTACCATTGACATGCGCACAACCAGCCATGATGGCAGGTCAACTCCCACCTCACTTATTGCAGCTGAAAAGCAAGCATGCAGAAGGAGTTAGCAATGTAGCGAAGTATATGGCAAAATGAATTTCAGTAAACTTGATTCATCCTAGAACTATCACACAGTCACAGTTTAGCTTTCAGCAATCCGGTCTTCTTAGGTATCACTTTGGTAACAGTGACCATGGTAACCATGGCATGGACTATTCCAGGCATCGTTTTTTGGGGGACACCGGTCGACTACTGCGAAACCGGAAACCGGAAGTAAACATCCTGTGCAAAACCGATGCGCAGTGGACTTGAAACATGCTAAAATAGTAGCCTGCATGTATTTAGTCCAGAAGCACGATGCGAGTTGGAAAATTTAGCGTTTCCACCTGCTGTACACAGGAAATAATCAATTACTTCTTTGATAAATAATAAGTCCATTAGAGTGATTTTGAGTAGTTTGGGTTTAGATTTTAGCCGACATTCAAATTGGTTTGACAGTATTTGGGCGTTTGAGTTCAAAACCCGCCTGAAATACTCCCTGCATGATCACAATGGTAATGATACATTTTTTTTTCCTCACCTCCATTTTTGTTTTGTGTTTTTTGTTTTTTGTTGACAGTATGTATTGGTAATGGTGAAATGGATTTCCTCACTGCCAGCACTCTACAGAACTACACAGACTGCACGGTGATTGATGGGAACCTTAAAATTCTACAAACCACCTTCAGCGGGTAAGGCCGGCTTGCCTCATCATCTTGTTTTCCCCCTGTGAATATAGAGGCATATTGGTTTTCACCCGTCTGTCTGTCTGTCCATGTTTACATTCACACCAACTTGCTGCTGGCAGGATTAAACAAAAACTAATGAACAAACATTAAGAAGAGTTGTTACGGTAATTCCCCTAATAATTCGATCACCGGAAGTGCAGCAAAAATCACTTATATCTGGAGATATTCTCCATGGCACCAGCTACAAAGTGTCACATTTTGTCATCATATGACTTTTCTTCAATTTAAATGAAGAATGGGAATGTTACTTTTTCTCTGTGTTTGAATAACAGAGTTGAAAAGTGAACTTCCTGTGATTGAATTATTAGGGGAATTACCGTAATCCAAACATGCAATGATCAGTAGATAACTTGATTGAATTTCCAGTTTCTTTTTCAGTTGTTGGACTGAATTTGATGAAAATTTGCTTAGTGGGATTATTTAATTTCTTTTTACCCAAATTAGAGAGAATACTGACCCGAATCATGAGACTATAGTCAAACCTGTCTGAAGAGACCACTCAAGAGAAATGGAAAGTGGTCGCTAAGGACAGGTAGTCGTTTAATTAATTATAAAGGAAGTGACCACTAAGGAAACACCTTTCTCTTTGTCAGTTCATTTTCCATTGAAATCTTAGATTCAGTCTTAAATAGGACCTCATTCAAGTCTTTTGTTGTTTCATAACACATGTAACAAGAGCTCTGGGTTCAATTCGCCCAAAACAGCTTGGTCGCCAGGCTTTGTCGATCACATCATACTGGCACCGTACTGTCACATCATTTTGTAAAGTTATCATTTCACATGATTGAGACAAATGCCTATTTTGAAGAAAAATTATGTGGTCGCTGGTCGCGTTAGACAGGTGGCTGTTTAATGAAGGTGATTACTACAGGAGTAGTGTGACTATATAACGTCACAGGACCTACAAAGTACATGTAGGGTGAGGAAGATGACTAGGGGATCAAACGTAATGTTGTAGGTCACCTAGGTGACTTGGGGGTTCAAGCATAATGTTATAGGTCACCTAAGTTGGTCAATTTTCATCAAAAGTAGGCCAGCTCAGAACTTGCTGGTAACAGTCCCCTAATGCACGTTCATGCCAAAAATCAAGGTTCTCTTTTTCAACGATTCTCCTTATTTTGTCGACGAAAGGATTCGGATGGACTCGCTAAATTTGCAAATGAGAGCCCACTTCGTAGGAATAGATAACCAATTTGGATGAAGAGGATGTTTAGGTGGTTATCTAAAGACGGTTGGTCGCTGATCTCAACAGCTGAGGGGTTTTTGAGCCCATTGGACTTTTTTTTTCTCTTTCCCAATATCTTTTGCACCTACGGTAATCCCTCTAATAATTCATTTCCCCTATCAATATTCAATCACCCCCAATAATGAAGTTTGGGGACAAAATTCAATCGGTGATTCGTATAAATTTGATCATCCTCTTTCAACTTAGTGCTCTAATAAATTTGATCACCCCAAGATTTTATGGTGGGAAATATCGCTTCCTGTTATTGAATCGTTAGAGGGATTATCATACATGCTACAGTAATTCCCCTAATAATTCGATCACCGGAAGTGCAGCAAAAATGGCTTATATCTGGAAATATTCTTGATGGCACCAGCTACAAAGTGTCCCATTTTGTCATTATATGACTTTTCTTCAATTGGAATGAAGAATGGGAATGTTAGTTTTTCTCTGTGTTTGAATAACAGAGTTTGAAAGTGAACTTCCTGTGATTGAATTATTAGGGGAATTACCGTATTCAGTGAATCCATGCACCATACGATTTGATATGAAGCTATTTAAGCTCTCCACAAGCAATTGTGAACACTTGTTGGTGACTCACTTACAGAGATTTAATACAGTGGATATCTTGTATTAAATTTATAATGTTTTTTTATGTAACAGAGATTCTTTTTCTGGGGAGCCACCTCTCCACCCCAGGGAGCTTTCAGTGCTTTCGTCCATCGAGGAGATTACGGGATACCTTACTATCCAGTCCATCCATCCCGACTTGAAGAATCTCTCCTTTCTGGGGAATTTGAAAACAGTAATGGGAAGATCCCTCGACACGTAAGTTCTCGGAAATTTGCTCCAACTAGATATGGCTGTTTATTGTCAAGATAAATATATGCTTCTCCAGTTACTGCCTGATGTACAACTTACTATCATGCAGATGATGTGCATTGTCATCAGTGAAGTATGTCCATCCGTACATACGTGAGCGAGATATCTGCAAAACGGTTTCACTGATGAATTCCAAATTTGATATGCTTACTTGCCTAGTCAAGAGCCACATACATGCCTATCGAAAATGAACTCGTTCGGATATTTTATATGGTTTCTATGGCATCATTTTTTTTCATTTTTTATCTCGCCTTACGAAGTAAAGGGGAGATATTGTGAGAGGGGGAAAGAGGATGTCGTCGTCGGTGTCGGTGTCTGCTGCCTGGAAATGAATGGGTTTTTGGTTTAGCAAGTTAAAAAAAAATCTAGAAAAATTAGAAAAAATATAAAAAAAATATAAAAAATATGGGGGGTGGGTATGCCACCTGGGGGTACTACCCCTGGGGTACTCTAATGTTAACATCCCTATGAATGAGTTTTGCGTTTAGCTGAAGTGCACATGTACATCTGTACTTGGAAAGTTTCTTGCAGTTGTCAGCTGTGATTGGATGATTATGAAACTTGGTATACATGTTTCTTATGATAAGAGGATGTACCTGTGCTATTTTTGAGAAGAAATATTAATTTTTCTCAAAATTATGGCAAATGAAGAGTTTTCTGTTTAGGTAAATTGTACATGTAGGCCTCTACATGTATACATATACATCTAAATGGTAACTTTGCTCCAGTTGTCAGCTGTCATTGGATGATTATGAAACTTGGTACACATGTTTCTTATGATTAGAGGATGTACCTGTGCTATTTTTGACAAGAAATATTAATTTTTCTCCAAATTATGGTAAATGAAGAGTTTTCTGTTTAGGTAAATTGTACATATACATGTCCATGGTAAGTTTGCTCCAGTTGTCAGCTGTCATTGGATGATTATGAAACTTGGTACACATGTTTCTTATGATAAGAGGATGTACCTGTGCTATTTTTGAGAAGAAATATTAATTTTTCTCAAAATTATGGCAAATGAAGAGTTTTCTGTTTAGGTAAATTGTACATACAGGCCTCTACATGTATACATATACATCTACATGGTAACTTTGCTCCAGTTGTCAGCTGTCATTGGATGATTATGAAACTTGGTACACATGTTTCTTATGATTAGAGGATGTACCTGTGCTATTTTTGACAAGAAATATTAATTTTTCTCCAAATTATGGCAAATGAAGAGTTTTCTGTTTAGGTAAATTGTACATGTAGGCCTCTACATGTATACATATACATGTACATGATAAGTTTGCTGCAGTTGTCAGCTCTCATTGGATGATTACGAAACTTGGTACAAATGTTTCTTATGATTGGAGGATTTATTTGTGCTATTTTTGAGATGAAATATTAATTTTTCTCCAAATTATGGCAACTGATTGAGTTTTGCGTTTAGCCGAAGTGCACATGTACATCTGTACACCACAGTTTGCTGCAGTTGTCAGCTGTCATTGAATGATTATGAAACTTGGTACACATGTTTCTTATGATTAAAAGATGTACCTGTGATACCATCCATACCATCACTACCATCCATACCATCACTACCATTCCTACCATCACTACCATCCATACCATCACTACCATCCATACCATTCCTACCATCACTACCATCCATACCATCACTACCATCCTACCATCACTACCATCCATACCATCACTACCATCCATACCATCACTACCATCCATACCATCACTACCATCCATACCATCACTACCATTCCTACCATCACTACCATCCATACCATCACTACCATCCATACCATCACTACCATCCATTCCATCACTACCATCCATACCATCACTACCATCCATCCATACCATCACTACCATCCATACCATCACTACCATCCATGCCATCACTACCATCCATACCATCACTACCATCCATACCATCACTACCATTCCTACCATCACTACCATCCATACCATCGCTACCATCCATACCATCACTACCATCCATACCATCACTACCATCCATACCATCACCATACCATCACCATCCATACCATCACTACCGTCCATCCATCACTACCATCCATACCATAACTACCATTCCTACCATCACTACCATCCATACCATCACTACCATCCATACCATCACTACCATCCATACCATCACTACCATCCATACCATCACTACCATCACTACCATCCATACCATCACTACCATCCATACCATCACTACCATCCATACCATCACTACCATCCATACCATCACTACCATCCATACCATCACTACCATCCATACCATCGCTACCATTCCTACCATCACTACCATCCATACCATCACTACCATCCATACCATCACTACCATTCATACCATTCCTACCATCCATACCATCACTACCATCCATACCATCACTACTATCCATACCATCACTACCATCCATACCATCACTACCATTCATACCATCCATACCATCACTACCATCCATACCATCCATGCCATTCCTACCATCACTACCATCCATACCATCACTACCATCCATACCATCACTACCATCCATACCATCACTACCATCTATGCCATCCTACCATCCATACCATCCATACCATAACTACCATTCCTACCATCACTACCATCCATACCATCACTACCATCCATACCATCACATCCATACCATCACTACCATCCATACCATCACTACCATCCATACCATCACTACCATTCCTACCATCACTACCATCCATACCATCACTACCATCCATACCATCACTACCATCCATACCATCACTACCATCTATGCCATCCTACCATCCATACCATCACTACCATCCATACCATAACTACCATTCCTACCATCCATACCATCACTACCATCCATACCATCACCACCATCCATACCTTCACTACCATCCACACCATCACATCCATACCATCCATACCATTCCTACCATCACTACCATCCATACCATCACTACCATCCATACCATTCCTACCTTCACTACCATCCATATCATCACTACCATCCATACCATCACTACCATTCCTATCATCCATACCATTCCTACCATCACTACCATCCATACCATCACTATCATCCATACCATCACTACCATCCATGCCATCACTACCGTCCATACCATAACTACCATTCCATACCATCACTACCATCCATACCATCACTACCATCCATACCATCACTACCATTCCTACCATCACTACCATCCATGCCATCACTACCATCCATACCATCACTACCATCTATACCATCACTACCATCCATACCATCACTACCATTTCTACCATCACTACTATCCATACCATCACTACCATCCATACCATAACTACCATTCCTACCATCACCACCATCCATACCATCACTACCATCAATACCATCCATACCATCATTACCATCCATACCATCATTACCATCCATACCATCACTACCATCCATACCATCACTACCATTCCTACCATCACTACCATCCATGCCATCACTACCATCCATACCATCACTACCATCTATACCATCACTGCCATCCATACCATCACTACCATTTCTACCATCACTACTATCCATACCATCACTACCATCCATACCATAACTACCATTCCTACCATCACTACCATCCATACCATCACTACCATCACTACCATCCATACCATCACTACCATCCATACCATCACTACCATCAATGCCATCCATACCATCACTACCATCCATACCATCACTACCATCCATACCATGATGGTGATGGTAGTAATCCCACTTGGGACTGGACTATCCAGCAGTAATCCCACAGAGGACTATCCATCAGTAATAACATGGGACTGGTCCACCCAGCAGTAATCTCACACTGGAATGCCCTATGTACCAGTAATCCGACTGCACTGACCTATCCATCCTACATGGGATTAACTTTTGCCAATAATCCCACATGGGACTGATGTTATTGTCTGTACCAGATAATCTATTCCAGACATTATTGTCTGTACCGCATCACTTATTCCAGACCTTATTGTTTGCTCTACATGTATGCTTTCAATACTGCTGCACCTTTGGCGGATGACCCCGCAAGGCGAGATGTTGGGGTTCTCAGAACGCTTGTTTGTTTTTTTTATTCTGTCCATCAGTCAAGAGCCAGTCTCTGGTCAAACATATGCATTTCACAGGAATGAAATATATTATAGCAGTAATTGCAGAAAAAACTGTAAATTGTACTTTGTGGC
>JAVTVY010018625.1:0-71192 GCA_036873755.1 Hanleya hanleyi
TGGACTTCCCGATACAAATAAACTAGAAGTTAGTAGCTCTCAGGGTTATAGTTCTTTGAAGATTTGTTCAATTTGGTAAAACTCAAGATGTCGGCGAAACCACTTGACACAGAAACCTGAATTACGTTCATAAAGTTAGACCGCGGTTCGCAGTCCGCAGATCGTTATTCGAGGGGACCAGCAATTATTTCTTCAGATATGGAAATCTGTATTTTTTTTATTATGACTACTTCGATCTCCAAACTTTGCATAGCAAGAGAGAATGTCATGCTCTATATCTTTGCATATTCATATCCCAAATCTGACGCCAGGGGGCGCTGCTATGTGCGCTGCTATGAGTCGCTGAATGGCATCAGCCTACTATTAATTTCGTTACTTGTTATGTATTAGCGTTAAAAATCGGCAAAAATCCAGAAAATTCACAATGCATAAATCCACCTGGCATGTCAATATTTACCTTGTGGGACATTACCAGTGGAAGTCTTGACAGATGTTGACCATGGAAATTTCAAATTACCGCCACTGACAGCTGATTGGTGCTACAAAATGTCATTATGTCTCCCCCAACTATGTTGGGGGGAGACATCTAGTGTTTGTGCTGTCTGTCTGTCTGGATGGATGGATGTCTGTCCGTCCCCTTGGCTTGTCTGCAAGATATCTTGAGAACTACTGGATGGAATTTCACCAAACTTGGATGGAAGCTTCATTGGGATAGCCCCCTCATTCGATTAGGTTTTGGTGTGTGTGCGTGCATTCATCCGTGTCCGGTTTCCGTCCGTCCGTCCATCTACTTGTACATGTATATACAGGCCTTGTCTGCAAGATATCTTGAGAACTACCGGATGGAATTTCACCAAACTTGGATGGAAGCTTCATTGGGATAGCCCCCTCATTTGATTAGGTTTTGGTGTGTGTGCGTGCATTCATCCGTGTCCGGTGTCCGTCCGTCCGTCCATCTACTTGTACATGTATATACAGGCCTTGTCTGCAAGATATCTTGAGAACTAGTGGATGGAATTTCACCAAACTTGGATGGAAGCTTCATTGGGATAGCCCCCTCATTTGATTATGTTTTCGTGTGTGTGCGTGCATTCATCCATGTCCGTTGTCCGTCCGTCCGTCCATCTACTTGTACATGTATATACAGGCCTTGTCTGCAAGATATCTTAAGAACTACTGGATGGAATTTCACCAAACTTGGATGAAAGCTTCAGTGGGATAGCTCCCTCATTTGATTACGTTTTGGTGTGTTTGCGTGCATTCATCCGTGTCCAGTGTCCGTCCGTCCGTCCATCTACTTGTACATGTATATGCAGGCCTTGTCTGCAAGATATCTTGAGAACTACTGGACGGAATTTCACCAAACTTGGATGGAAGCTTCAGTGGGATAGCCCCCTCATTTGATTAGGTTTTGGTATGTGTGTGTGTGCATTCATCCGTGCCCGGTGTCCGTCCGTCCGTCCATCTACATGTACATGTATATACAGGCCTTGTCTGCAAGATATCTTGAGAACTACTGGACGGAATTTCATCAAACTTGGATGGAAGCTTCATTGGGACAGCCCCCTCATTTGATTAGGTTTAGGTGTGCGTGCATGCGTTCATCCGTGTGCGATGTCCGTCCATCCGTCCATCTACTTGTACATGTATATACAGGCCTTGTCTGCAAGATATCTTGAGAACTACTGAATGGAATTTCACCAAACTTGGAAGGAAGCTTCATTGGGATAGCCCCCTCATTTGATCAGGCTTTGTTGTATGTGTGCATGCATTCATCCGTGTCCAGTGTCCGTCCTTCCGTTCATCTACTGGTACATGTATATACAGGCCTTGTCTGCAAGATATCTGGAGAACTACTTGACGGAAGTTACCAAACTTGGATGGAAGCTTTATTGGGATAGCCATCTCATCTGAGTAGGTTTTGGTTTGTGTGTGCGTCCGTCCATGTTCGGTGTCCATGTACTTGTACATGTATACGTATATACAGGCCCTTTCCGCAAGATATCTGAAGAACTACTAGACAGAATTTCACCAAACTTAGATGGAAGGTGTGCATTTATCCATGTCCATCGTCCGTCCGTCCATCCAATTGTTCATGTTTATACAGACATTTTCTGCAAGATATCTGGAGAACTACTCGACGGAATTTCACCAAACTTGGATGGAAGCTTCATTGGGATAGCCCCTCGTCTGATTAGGTTTTGGTGTGTGTGTGTGCGAGCGTTCGTTCATGTACATCCATCCGTCCATCTACTTGTATATACAAGCCTTGTCTGCAAGATATCTGGAGAACTACCCCACGGAATGTCGCCAAACTTGGATGGAAGCTTCATTGAAATGGCCTTATGATCTAATTAGGTTTTGGTGTGAGCTAGTGCTTGCGTGGGTCCATGCAAAATGTGCTTATCTGTCTGTCCAATTTTTGTTCACTCCATATCTTGGAAACTAATGAAGGCAGATGCATGAAACTTCTATACGGTATGTACAGCATGTGTACTATAGGTGTGGCTCTTGTATGTTTTGCATCTTTCCTATAATGTGATCAGTTTCGAAATAGTTGATGCTTCACAATTACATGTATTTCACATTGGTTGGACGCTGTAGATGTCGGCAATCCACTCATTGCTATATAAATCCCGAATCCCCACTGGGTTACTGCAACAATGAAAATCGCCTCTTTGTAATTAATATTTTTAGATGCGCATCTTTGTTTAGGATACTTATTGCTACATTCATTTTATAGCACTTTCGCTTAAATTATGTGCCCACTCAAGGCAAGGTGGGAGGTTGGGGGAGACGTATGTTTTTGCATAAAAAAACAACTAGCAAAGGTTTCATGCCGGAGCAGCGACTCAAGGGTCAAAGCGGAACCTCTAGTTCAATTTGTAAACAGGGAGCCTTCTCACCCTTCAGTGATCATGTCTTCATCCACCATGCTTTTTCCAAAGTGGCCCAAATCAACACCAGGAAGTACAATTTAAAGACTCATCTGCAAGTTGAAATATCAAATGTATCAGAAATGCTGAAAAATCGCAGCTCATAAAATCCATAAAGATCTGCTCTCAAATTTCTAAACAATGTAGGTCGTGGCTACTGACCCGGAAGTGATTAATTGTAGTCTGATGCCTGTCAGGAATGGAACCATTGTTAAAATAAGGAATGCTCTCATCTGAACAAACCATACCCATCCCCAAACTATCTTGAGAAGGCACAGATAAAACTATGCACAAATATAGATTTTACAGCCTATATACCAAGGGTACCCCCTTTATATTTCCCCTCCATTTGCCCCATATGCCTTAAGACTGAGGTACAAGTAAAAAGTACAATATCTCACTAACCTGTACATATTTTTCCATCTGGTAAAAAGCACCAAGTCGACAATCCTTCTGCCTATAAAAAGAAGTATAAAGCATTAACTAGATATGTTAAACACTATTTTTAATTATTTTTTTATTATTTTAATTCATTTTTTATGAAATTATTCAAATTAAAGTTTAAAAATAAAGAAAACTTAAATTCAAAATGTGTCAAAACATAATTTGTTTTCAACCTGCTCATTTAGGCTACATTTGGTGAAAATTTCCTTCATGGCAGTGGTTAACTTCTCCATGTAATCAGTGGGTCATCCCAGTAATCTATCAAATGGGATTTAAATTTGATGTTGATACAAAGATCAAAGACATGTTTAATCCTGTAATAAGTGACAGCAATATACACAAATGTGTACACAACACATACCAAAATATAACACAGAGGTGTTTATGGTATACACAACTCCCATATAGAGAATATATGTCAGTTCAATTGGATGGATCTACATCTCATCAAGATCTTGCTGGCAGTAATTAGAAAGATGCACATATTACTTGTAAACAGTTATTATTACTGAGAAAACTCCTAAATAACATTGAGGAATATATTCTGTGTCAGATTTCAAGTCCATGAATGCAATGTCTGCAAACAGACAACACTTGTCAAAACACAACATAGAAGAAAAAAAGGAATAAAATTCAATGACAACATATCTGATGGTCATTTGCTGATCTCTGCTACATTAACAACCATGAAAGATGAGGACAGCTGGAAGTTGCCTAACTTAAACTGTTAACTGTTTGGTGAAAGATTAAAGTGGCAACTTACAGTGAGAAAGGCCTATCTTCCAACAGAGTTGGAGGCATACCTCTGAGTCACACTGTGCGAAATTCCCAGAGTTGAGGGGGGGGAGGGGGTTGTATGGGGCTTGCTAATATTTGGTGCCTGTAATCCATGTTTCTTGCTACCCACAAGATCTCTGATATGAATACGAAAGAGAATTACAAACTTATAATCCTGGAGATAGTGGAAATGGAATGAAGAGAAAGTATTTGCTGTGATGCAAATGTGACTGACAATAAACACACAACAATGTGAAATCCTCAACAGTCAGATTAACTGTTGACTCAGTTAATCAGATTTTATTTGTCTCATTAAAGTTACAAATGCAAAAGGCATTTTGGAAATTCTTTGTGTGTGGAACAAACATCTGAGTTTTTACAGGTGATATAATTAGTATTAATTTCATGTGGTTTTAGACTGATATAAAGTGAATTAATGCATAAATGATTTGAAGCATTGAAAATTTGAACTGAGGTCGAGATTTTGAAAAAAGCATGTAATTGTATCTATGTGAATTTCCTTTCTTCCATTTACATTTTATTGTATCTTGAAAGTTAATTTGCTCATAATTACCAGCTGTGTTAAATGAACCTCGTCATATTTGGCATTGACTATTTGGCCCTAGTACTGACAAATCAGTCATTTTTTGCCTATATTTGCTACAAAAGGTCTCAATTTTGTCGCAGAAATGGCATAACAATACAAGAGATGTTACCCAGCATTATCAGTATATTTATTTCAACCACATTTAGCAAGAAAAATTTTAATTTTAATAATTAAAAAATTTATTAAAATTAATTAAAATTTTTATTTTATTTTATTAATAATTTAATAACATAAATTTGAAACAATCCTAATATTTGAACTTAGTTCATGAGTCATCATGGAAAAAATTGGGCTGATCCAGTAAAAACTGTAGCCACAGTGACGATTTAAAGTTCTCTGGTCAAATGTGAAAATGTCGGGTGATAGGCATCAGCCTACTATTAATTTCGTTACTTGTTATGTATTAGCGTTAAAAATCGGCAAAAATCCAGAAAATTCACAATGCATACATCCACCTGGCATGTCAATATTTACCTTGTGGGACATTACCAGTGGAAGTCTTGACAGATGTTGACCATGGAAATGTCAAATTACCGCCACTGACAGCTGATTGGTGCTACAGAATGTCATTCAATTTGTAAACAGGGAGCCTTCTCACCCTTCAGTGATCATGTCTTCATCCACCATGCTTTTTCCAAAGTGGCCCAAATCAACACCAGGAAGTACAGTTTGAAGACTCATCTGCAAGTTGAAATATCAAATGTATCAGAAATGCTGAAAAATCGCAGCTCATAAAATCCATAAAGATCTGCTCTCAAATTTCTAAACAATGTAGGTCGTGGCTACTGACCCGGAAGTGATTAATTGTAGTCTGATGCCGAATGACTGGTCACCGCGAGTAACGAACTGCGAACTGCGAACCGCGGTCTAACGTTATGAACGTACCTAAATTTACTATTCGAGATCATCATATCATATAGCATATACGTAGTCACTTTTCTCATCCAATCTGTCAATTGGAAAATCACCAAAATCAGTTTCATTGTTCCGCGGTGGCCATTTTGAATATAAGGACCATCTCGCATTTGCAGATTAATGATGCCTGTAATTCATTTAGCCTTAAGTCGTAAATTTACGTCGCCTTATTTTTCCACCAATGATATGCATTTTTACCAATTAGGTGCCGGGCTTTACGCAACCCGCAAGCAGGGTTATATCCCCTTCTGCCAATCGATCAACCCTGCCCTCAGTCAATTTACATGTAGCCATGTACCAAAACATTATTTCACAAAACCTGAATTTTACCACCCAAAAACAGTCCTTATCCACATACTAAATACAAGGATATATAATTTTGCAGATGTGAATGTGCGGGACCATTTAATCCCGACAAAACAAGCATCGCTGATTTGTTTTCAAACAAACGACCGTTAGCCTTGATGTAGGCCAAATGTTGTTGGTGTTGTTGCTGTTGTAAAGAGATGAACAGTTATTTAATTACCAGTAGTCACCGAATGTTTGTTGTCTTTTGTCTGCCAAATCCCCCAGATGTGTTGCAGTTGGTTAATTCAAGTTGTTGCGATACAGAGCAGTTCGGATAATCTCGAAATTTTAATCTCCAACTAAGGCTATGACTTGGTGAAAGACTCACAGTGTGGAGACTGCTAGGGCGTTTTTTGAGGGCAGGGTCGATCGACTGGCAGGAGGGGAGATAAGCCTGTTTGGAGGTTGCGTAGAACCCAGCACCAAATTTGTAAAAGCGCATGTCATTGGTGAAAATAATAAGAAGGCATAACTTTACGACTTACGGCTAACTAAATTAGAGGCATCCTGTAAATACGAATTATGGCAGGCTTGGCGATTTTATACCATGGTACAAAATAATTACAGGCATCCTGTAAATACGAATTATGGCAGGCATCCTGTAAATACGAATTGTGGCAGGCTTGACGATTTTATACCATGGTACAAAATAATTACAGGCATCCTGTAAATAAGAATTATGGCAGGCTTGGCATTTTATACCAGGGTATATATTATTTACAGGCATCTTGTAAATGACGAATTGTGGCAGGAATGGTCAACCATAGAAAGGCTTTTATTAGAATGATGAAAAGGCTGCGGTTCATCGTCTTTGGTATACATGTATATGCAACTGAAGACACTTAGTACTGTATACGAATACATGCTCTTGAGTGAAACTGATGATAGCTGAAGACAGATTGACTTGCCGACCACGAACGTTTGCGCGGATGAAGCTTAGATGGAAGCCGACCACGAACGTTTGCGGGGATGAAGCTTAGATGGAAACAGTCTCCTATGTCGTGACGCGAGATGAATTCACAACTGACGTACGGGACTGGCTGAACGGAAATATCTCCGAGAAGTTGCGAATGAATTCCAAAATGCTCGAAGACAGGATTGTCTTGTGAGATCAGATATGACGTATCAGATATCACGTATCTATATATACATATAGATACAATGAGTCGCTTGTATCAATACCCGTTCGACGAACCGCACGTTCGTGAGTGAGTAACTAAGTCAGCTCTGTCAGAAATAGGATCCTTAAAGGTTCAAACAGGTTCTAGTCTAGGACATAACACCTGTGGATGTGCTTGGTTTCAAATTAATAGCAAAACCAAGCACTGCACTTGTAGTTGCGCATGCGCATTCGACACACACTGCCCTCTTGTTCATAACTGTGTCCAGGGGTCTTCGTTGGCGAGCCCAGATGTCTCTAACTCCTCCGGTACGCGGTAGAGAGTTCCACTTCCGGCTACGCATGCGCTGTTAACGTATATTGCACTATAAAACATGAATGGGTCGTGGCGTTTCCTGTGGTGAAACTCCGGTGTCTCTAACCCCGGTTGCTCTCGGTAAGGAGTTTCCCTTCCGGTTTCACAGGAATAATCGACTCACAATGACATATTCCACGACTATTCCACTTTGGTTATATTTCGGAGTCGTTCTCGGTAGAGTGTGGCATGCCATGCAGCTAACGTAGATTGACACACAGTCTCGGTACCGACCAATACATATGGCCTCATTCTCGCTAAAACAAAGGTATCTAGGATAGAGATACGTTTTCATGAAAAATATCAGCCAATCGGTAAAGCAACATCCTGTATATATTGACAAATCAGATCACTTGATCAACGCGATCGTGGCATGATATCATGGGACAACATCACATGTGACGTACTTCCTAGCGAACTTTCTAGCCGGAGCACGCCATTATGTCCACTTGCGAAGCTTTCTGATTGGACACATTGATCATGTGATTCCTTTTCTATGCTCGGTTTTCATTCACAGATTCGTATACACTGAAAGTGGGCGGAATGCGTTCTGTTATGCAAGAGGGTCAAGGTTTCACATGTGTCTCAAAAGATACGTTGATATGACGCTAGTAGTAAAGGGGGATAGCATAGGTAAATCCTCCCTATCTCTTAACCTGGGACTCTGAAGCTTTGGCTCCTCAATAATTTGACCTCGACCCTGGTGACCGAAGGTCACGAAACTTGGTCAGTAGGTTCCCGCGGGTGTTACGCTTAGAATGTCGTGGTTTTTAAAACAATTGTTTCTAAATCGGAAGTGACGTCATGCAAAACGGAAATAGCCGATATCTCCCGAAGGGCTGAGACTAGAGGTATGGGAATTTCGCTAGTGGATAGTTTAAAACAAGGGCAATAACACGAGTCCGGCTGGACTGGTGTGAATTTAAAGTAGGACTATGGCGTGCATGCGCAGGCAGGGAATTGTGGGAAAAGGTCACTTGGGTATACGTTTTGGGGTCGAGGTGGGCCAATATGGGCGTACTGGGTCGGGAAGGGTATCCCAGTGAAGTGCTCCTCCAGGCCGATCATTTAATGGGTGGGTGCATGTAAAACTAGGATTTGCCTTAAAAATATAAAATGCGAAATCACGGACTCTATCCTTGAAATATGAAAACCATATCAACTAGGTCTAGATGGACTAATATCGGTCCCCAGCGCATCGTGGCCTGCCGAGATGTGCAGGGTGAGATAGCGGGTGCATGTAAAATTAGGATTTCCCGGAAATAAAAAGCAGAATACGGACATTACGGACATCGTAGAAATAGATTTTTGTTGTTGATATTGTGTAGTCTCTCAATTTCGGGGAAAAAACATCAAAAGTCAGTAATCCAGTTGCTCATTAGTAGTAGAGAAAGCATAAACCCAGTATATTTGCAATATGACCTCTGTGGAGAGGTTTACAGTAACGCCTTTACACCGTATCTCAACGCCTTAACGCCCTATCTTAACGCCTCAACGCTCTATCTTAACGCTTTAACGCCTTATCCTAACGTCTTATCGCCCTAGCTTAACAGTTTCTACCTTTTACGGGAGATGGTGCCACGCTATTATATAATTCTAACGCGTCAACAAGGTGTATCTATTAATCCATCCACACCACGGGATAAAACATGTTGAGACTTGGTGGTTTCCGACGACGTCATCGCTCTATGTCGGTACATTGTACGTGGTTTTGGAAGAAAAAATCTTGTTTTGTAGGTCATCGCTCTATATGTCACGGTAAATTTTCAGGGAATCTTCTGGGAATAGCCCTGTTTATAGATCCTGTCGGGAAGAGCCAGAGTGGGGGTGAAACGCGTATACGCAATGAGGTGTAGAAACGAAATGGCACTTTCGGAGGTGCTGACTATGCCCCAGGCACTTCAACGTTATTCACATAAATACATTGAGCAAGAGAGTGAGAATCTCCATGCAACGCCTGTCCAATTAGAAGTTGCCATTAGAGAGAAAGGGGTGTTTCGGAGGAGCAAAGAAACGCGTTTGAGAAAGATGAGGCCTTGTTCGATCTGGCTACCTGGTAGTTACCTATGGGGTGGTGGTGGTATGTGTGTGCGTGTGTTGTGGTGGTGGGGGGGGGGGTATTAAGTATGCTCTTCTCCAATCAGAAACCACCATTTGTTGTTGTATCTGTCCTATTCGTTCTTGACCGTTAGATGTATTCTCGGCTGCCGTAGACTTAACGCCCAACTTTAACTCCTTAACGCCCTAATCGGAACGCGTAATGCCTTATCGCCCTATCGGAACGCCTAAACGCATCGTCAATCGTCCAATCACACACGCACGCCCAGCTTAACGTTTCAACATCCCCGTTAAGATATTATAGGACTAGGTATAGAAGACGTTTGGGCGTCATTGCGTTAACACGGGTGCTCAGCAACGTCATCACCACAAACATCCACCACCACCAACATCACACCCCACCACACACACACCACCAACAAGCACACACCAACACTACCACCACCACCACCACACACACAGTCAACCAGGTAGCCAGATTTTGCCCAAACGCGTTCCTTTGCACCTCCGAAGAGCCCCTTTCTCTACTACCCCCGATTGCGCAGGCACTACAGTCTATCACTACAGGGCAAGAGAGAGTATTATACATGCAACATCAAATGGCGGCTTCTGATTGGACAGTAGCAGCCGTCGATGCCTCTGTTAGGAAGTTAACATTGACGTGAAGGCGTTGCGTGGGAAGTCCTCTACTCTTGCTGCATGTGTTGCTATGCAAATAAAATTGAAGTGTCTGGGGCATTGTCAGCACCTCCGAACGTGCAATTTCTCTACTACGCCTCAGTGCGTATACGCGTTTCATCCCAGTCTGGCTCTACACGAGAGGATCTATAAATAACACAGGGTTATTCCAAGATGACGTCATCGGGGCCCACCAAACCTCAACATGTTTTATTCCGTGGTGTGAATGGATTGACAGATACACCTTGTCGTCTCTTTTAAATTGAGAGACTACACAATCTCAACAACAACAAAATTTTTATTTCTACGACTCACCAGGTGTAATGTTCGTTTTCCGCTTTTTATTTCCGGGGAAAATCCTAATTTTCAGGCACCCACTATCCCACCCTGCACCTCTCGACAGGTCACGATCGGCTGGGGACAAATATTAGCCCATCTAGACCGGGTAAAGTCCGTGTTCCCGGATTTTATATTTTTAAGGCAAATCCTAGTTTTACATGCGCCTACCCGTTACATGATCGGCCTTCACATGGATTCCCTCCCCGACCCAGTACGCCCATTATTGGCCCACCTCGACCACAAAACGTCCATACAAATGCCCTTTTCCCAAAATTCCCTACCTGCGCATGCGCGCCACAGCCCCACTTTAAGTCTGCATCAGTCCACTCGGACTCATGTTATCGCCTTTGTTTTAAATTATCCACTAGCGAAATTTCCATACATCTAATACCATCCACTCGGGATATATCGGCTATTAGAGACCATTTTTATAAATTCACGACATTCTAAGCGTAACATCCGCGGTGTCGAGGTCATATTATTGAGGAGCCAAAAATTCCGGTCCCAGGTTAAGAGATAGGGAGGATTTACCTATGGTATCCCGCTTCACTACTGACGTTGTGATTACGATCTGGCTCATAGACTAATTCGGATGCAAGTAACAACACTTTATTCTCTCATGCAACAACGGGAGATTAAAATGTTGGAATGTTGGCCACCTTTATCTTTTATGGCTATTCTGTTTTTTTAAAATTATTTTATTGTCATATCGATTATTCAAGGATAATTCGGTAGATTAGCAGATGACCTCTCATATTTACAGTATAGGCTACTTTTAATATTGCTCGCATATATTTGCTTTTGTCCGCCATCTGTTTTAAAGTGATATTCCCGAATTTGAACAGATGTTCTGCTCTACATTTCTAGCATAACAGATTGCAAAATCTAAGTCGTTTAGAATCGGAGACGTTTATTTGAGTTTGGCATTGTGTCCCATTCTATATCACTGTCGCATCTTTTGGAGCGTTCTAATTTTCACATTTTGGTTGGTTGGGATTTGGACCGAATCAGGTATGTTTATCGTTTCCTTGTTTTATACAGGTGTTCAAAAGAAGAAATATGCTGACATTAGGATGCAAACAATTTGTTTTAAACTACGGCACAATGTTTGTTAACCAGATCCGATGAATCAGATATCATTTCAGCGGCAACATGATCTTCTACCTTTTAGGCGGGAAGTAATCTTCAAGTCGTTTATTTATTATTATTTGTAATTCTGGAGGGCTCCGGATTTGGAACAGTGACATGCGGAAAATCATATTATGCAGCGACGAACTATAAATCCTTTCGTTTCTACAGCTACAATCCTTATATCACATTATATCTACAATCCTTACGTCACATTACAGCAACAAGCTTTATATCATAGTACATCTGCCAGCATTGCATCACATTACATCTGCAATCCTTACATCACATTACAGCGACAAGCCGTTCATCACATTACAGCAACAAGACTTACGCCACATTACATCTACAAGCTTTACGTCACATTACAACTGCATGCCATACATCACATTACAGCAACAAGCCATACATCACATTACAGCAACAAGCCAAGCATCACATTACATCGACAAAACTTACGTCACATTACATCTGCAAGCCTTACAGCACATTACAGCAACATGCCTTACATCACATTACAACAACAAGCCTTACGTCACATTACAGCAACAAGCAATACGTCACATTACAACAACAAGCTTTACATCACATTAAAGCAACAAGCCTTACCTCACCTTCCAGCCACAAGCCTTACCTCACACTACAACTTCAAGCCTTACATCACATTACAACAACAAGGCTTACATTACATCAAAGCAACCAGCCTCACATCACATTACACTAACAAGCCTTTCGTCACATTACATCTACAAGCCTCACATCACATTACAGCAACAAGCCTCACATCACATTACAGCAACATGCCTTACGTCACATTACATCTACAAACCTCACATCATATTACAGCAGCAAGCCTCACATCACATTACAGTAGCAAGCCTTTCGTCACATTTATACATCTACAAGCCTCACATCACATTACAGCTACAAGCCTTACGTCACATTACAGCTACAAGCCTTACGTCACATTATATCTACAAGCCTCACATCACATTACAGCAACAAGCCTTACTTCACATTACAGTAGCAAGCCTTACGTCACATTATATCTACAAGCCTCACATCACATTACAGCAACAAGCCTCACATCACATTACAGTAGCAAGCCTTTCGTCACATTACATCTACAAACCTCAAATCACATTACAGCAACAAGCCTTACATCACATTACAGCTACAAGCCTTACGTCACATTATATCTACAAGCCTCACATCACATTACAGCAACAAGCCTTACTTCACATTAAATCTACAAGCCCTACATCACATTACAGCAACAAATCTTACGTCACATTACAGGAACAAGCATCACATTACAGCAACAAGCCTTACATCACATTAAAGCAACAAGCCTTACGTCACCTTCCAGCCACAAGACTTACCTCGCACTACAACTTCAAGCCTTGCTTCACATTACAACAACAAAGCTTACATTACATCAAAGCAACCAGCCTTACGTCACATTACAGCAACAAGCATCACATCACATTACAGTAACAAACCTTTCGTCACATTACATCTACAGGTCTCACATCACATTACAGCAACAAGCCTCACATCACATTATATCTATAGGCCTCAGATCACATTACAACAACAAGTCTTACGTCACATTACATCTACAAACCTCACATCACATTACAGCAACAAGCCTTACATCACATTGCAGCAACAATCCTTACTTCACATTAAATCTACAAGCTCTACATCACATTACAGCAACAAGCCTTACCTTACATTACAGGAACAAGCCTCACATCACATTACAGCTACAATTACAACACATATAAGGGAAGTGGGAAGAGGTGCCGACATACTGACTGCGTCACATGACTTCACAGAATAGTCTTCTGGTTAACCTATTCCAAAGTACATACCAAGAATCTAGCGATTCGTGATATGTGTTGTATCTCAGGTACGCTTTTATTGTACCTGTTCATGTGGCAACTTGGATGATATGACCACACGGCCCCTAGCACCGGCATAAGCGGTATTAGATACAAATCTAGAGCTATGATAGAAATGCTCTGACAACTCGTGTATTGGTAATTGGTGAGCTGTTTCGCTGTGACAACTCGTACATTGAAGATTGGTGAGCTGTATCGTCGTCAGATGTAAATGACGGCATTTAACACAAAAGACTAGTCTGTAAGGCCCGATGTCGACCCAGCATCAACTTCCCACAAATGCCAACATATATCAAAGACCAAAAGATCTGTACAGGGGGCGGGCCTCGGGGACGAAACGTCCACCAGCAGAATCTCGCCATATACAGGTAAAAATTACAACACATATAAGGGAAGTGGGAAGAGGTGCCGACATACTGACTGCGTCACATGACTTCACAGAATAATCTTCTGGTTAACCTATTCTAAAGCACATACCAAGAATCTAACGATTCGTGATATGTGTTGTATCTCAGGTACGCTTTTATTGTACCTGTTCATGTGGCAACTTGAATGATATGACCACGGCCCCTAGCACCGGCATAAGCGGTATTAGATACAAATCTAGAGAGCTATGATGGAAATGCTCTGACAACTCGTGTACTGGTAATTGGTGAGCTGTTTCGCTGTGACAACTCGTACATTGGAGATTGGTGAGCTGTATCGTCGTCAGATGTAAATGACGGATATTAACACAAAAGACTAGTCTGTAAGGCCCGATGTCGACCCAGCATCAACTTCCCACAAATGCCAACATATATCAAAGACCAAAAAGGTCTGTACAGGGGGCGGGCCTCGGGGACGAAACGTCCACCAGCAGAATCTCGCCTCACATCACATTACAGCAACAAGCCTTACGTTACATTACATCAACAAGTCTCACATCACATGACAGCAGCAAGCCTTATGTTACATCACAGACACCTTTAAAATCAAAGATAAACCTCTGCTGTAAATTTATCGAAAGGTGTTGACGCCCCGCAGGCAGAACGACGGGTGTGGATGGCCAGGAAACCATGGTTTTTGGGTTTGGTGATGTGAAGAAATATCTGAGAAGCGGACCGATTAGAAATTCCCCGTCAGCTTTGTTAAAAAACTAGTTTGAGCTTCTCTTTGTTTAGTCTTCTCTAACGACATATTGCGACAAGATGAAGGAAGCCGGTGTGACGGAAACGGGGGCCCGATGCTTCCAGTGTCCGGGGGATACTCGCGTCTAGACGTAAGTGTCCCAAGACACTAAGATCTGGATTTAATTGTCCGTTGGGCATTCAGGCCTGGATTTGGATGTCCTGGGACACTGGCTTCCCGGAGACGAAAGTCCTAACGTGAAGCCCAGTGTCCGCCTCGATTACTACTTCCGATTGTCCATCCAGTCTACACCTGAACATGTGTACGAGAGAGTAATATAGAAAGGGGAGTTACTGCGTTATTGACCTACTTCCGACAGGTGGCGCCAACAGATAATTTCTGTCGGACCTTTGCGAAGTCACTTCCGACTCCGGTCATGTGACATAAAGTGACCTTTAGACCTGCGCATGATGTCCGCTATTGTGCGCATGGTCACTTCCGGAACCGGGAGTGACCTCACAAAGGTCTGCCAAAAGTGACCTGTTGACGTCACCGGTTGTAAATAGGTCAATAACGCCCTAAGTTCCCCCTCTCTCTGTTTTCCCTCCTACACAAGAGATGAGTGAGGACGAAAATAAGATGAAAAAAACAAGATAATTTTAACAAAAAATCCTGAAATTTATGCTAAGAAATAGCCAGGCAAGACTGCATCACACCTAAGGGCTTTTCCTCGTGCTTTTGCGCCTCTTTGCTTGTCCGGTAGAAGCTTTCTCACTAAAATGAAGAATACAACATATTGGCGAGCATACGTTACAACAAGTCAAAACGAGAAATAACACGTTCTTCTGTTTCCACGAATGCAAGTCGCGATATGTAATTGTTTTATAAAGGTGTAGAAGCTGTCAGTCAATGGGGTAACTACTTGTATTCTTTTAACGGCATATTCCGTGGGTCTTCCAAAGATATTGTACAGACATAATTTGTATCCGTTGTTTTAATGCACAATACTATGGAATGTTGGTACTTCTTGATACTTCAGATAAATTCAACAAAATTTGGCCCTTCGTTAAACCAGTTTGGCTCATTCTATTGTGCTTTCCGGGAATTTTTTTGCTTATTTTCGTAGCAGGTGGAACCAAAATACAGATCAAAATTCTCATACCACAATACCGAATAACAATACAGAAATAACCAAATTGTTCCACGAGGGCGCTAATTTGGTTCTATGTGGAGCCAAATATCCCGAGGAACAAAGAATAACCGCGATTTGTGAGAAAGTAAGCATCATGGGTAACAAACATGTCCGTTTAAAGATGTAATCAGTCGCAAATATCGTCAAAGAACCTAAGGCACTCGCAAATTAATACTTTATTCATCACATATTTTGGATAAAAACCCCATCCGGGTATGTATTCTATACGGTGGTCTATGGAGGACATCGACTTTTATCCGACTTTTCCGGAGTTTTCTATAAATCTTGGACTATTTTATGCAAACAATTCCTTGTTTAACTCCACCAGGCCTGAGGGACGGATACTGCAAGGGATAATAAAAATAGTTAGGGGAATTCTCCCCGACCTGGACAGGTCCTAAACTTCCCAGGCCAGATAAGGGTAAGGTTAACACAGAATTTCTTCACATTTCTCGCATTCTTAGTAACGGCGGAAACCTTTAAACCGCGAAGTAAAGCAAGCAACCGCAGTGTAAAGGTCACTCCGCGGTTTAAAGGTTTACTCGACGGTTTGAAGGTTTACTCTGAGGTTTAAATAGTGTAAAAAATTTCAAGAGTTTTGTTTGCTTTTCAGTGAAAAAAAACACGATAAAGTCATTTATGACGACGATACTAGAAATGACAAGAATGTAAAGAAAACATTTGATAAACTAAAATCTGTTTGTAGAAAATAGGCGAAAATCCCCCAAAAATGTAATAAAAAAATGTGAAATTTTTTTTTATAAAAAATGTCGATGTCCCGTATGTCACCCTAATTCTTGAATGTCCACTGTGGACCACCCTTATTCAATGCTGGATTGAATAGGCAAATACATCCGGTCATGAATACACCATATAGTTTGCGAGCGCCTTGATACTATCTGTGTTCAAGAAAACTGATCGCAGATATATTAATGTCGGAAGCCATAAAGCATTCTTTAGCTCTACTACATACAAGAGATATCATTCATGGGATGTTTCTTTGTTTATAGAGTTGCTTGAATTTCTCATTAAAAATATCTATGTGAAATTTGGCAACACAATATATCAGCAGCATATAGGCATTCCAATGGGTACTAATTGTGCACCCCTGTTGGCTGACCTGTATCTGTTCTCTTATGAATATGACTATATGCAGGCGCTTTCAAAAACCGATCCATTCAAAGCCCGTTCCTTCTCATTCACCAAACGCTATATAGACGATCTTCTCGCTGTGGATAATCGCTATATAAATGACGCATTGAAGGATATATATCCACCTTCACTGGATTTGAAGGAAACTACAGATAGCCCTACAGGCACATCATATTTAGACCTATATCTCTATAAAAATGAAGCGGGCCTTCTCTCTCGTCGATTGTATGACAAAAGAGATGATTACAATTTCGACATCGTAAACTATCCCTTTCTGGACAGTAATATTCCAGTGGGACCTGCATATGGCGTATACATATCACGCCTAGTAGCAATTGCTAGATCCTGTGTTAAATGTGACGATTTTAATAAACGTCACAAAACATTGTTGCAGAAAATTATAAAACAGGGCTACACCATCAAGCGCCTCGACTCAAAGTTTCTCAAATTTGGAGATACATATCGCACGCTGATAGCAAAATACGAGAGTAGCGTGCAAGATCTATGGCGTTACGTTTCGTAACTTGTGTCTAATTCCGCTTAACCCGGGGCTAGGGGCCGTATGAACCCATGTACTTCAAGATCCCCATGGTGTTCATATGAACAGTCACAATGAAAGCGTGACTGAGATACATCATTCTCTAGATGACGACTTTACAACGATTATTATGGATTAAGAATACTGATCAGCGATACGGATTTTATATTTTTGGAACATCATGATGTCTTGTCGGCATCATTGAAAACTGTTGACCGCTTCTCTCTTACAGGAAACTAGCCTATGTTTATGTATACTATGATTGTCTTTTTGAATTTGGTGCTAATACTGTTATATGAAATATGGAATAGGTCTTTGGATTATGGACGCGGATATTCTCTAATGGACGACAGTAGTATATAAAGCGTAAATTGGACCTTATTTTGCCGCAGATGGCCGCCAGGGGGCGCCACCTGTCTCGTGGCGTCACTTCCAGTTCCGGTCACGTGACCGGAACTGCCCTTTGACCCCAGGCTTCCGGTCACGTGACCGGAAGTTGCAGCGCCTGGGGTCAAAGGGCAGTTCCGGTCACGTGACCGGAACCGGAAGTGACGTCACGAGACAGGTGGCAGGTGTCGAAAACTGGGCAAAATAAGCTCCAATTTACGCTTTATAATTGGTATTATTTACGCAAATGAGATGACGTCATCGATGACGTCACAGAGCTCTCGTCCAATCACAAGCCGTCAAAGGTCACATCCGGGTCAAAGGTCCCACCCGGGTTCAAAGGTCAAAGGTTATTTCCGGTCACGTGACATGTATTCTTGACCGGAAGCCAGGTGGCGCCCCCTGGCGGCCATCTGCGGCAAAATAAGCTCCAATTTGCTCTTTTACAATAGCGGATATTAATAATGGTGCAACTTTATTACTGGGACGGGTGGCGCCCCCTGTCGGGAGTAGGTCAATAAGGGTCCACATCCCCTTTTACAAAGCGCATTCTACTAATGGTGCACAGGGGTTCACTTCCGGGGTCCCCTCACAGCCCAGAGTTATCTCCCCTTAGTGTTTTGCCACCAGGGGCAACGAGGGCACCTGGCCATATATACCAGTCATCAAGGTCAATACGAGTCAATTAGCTCTTTGTGGTTAACTACCGTATACAAAAGAACCCAAACTCACAATATTGTATGAAAAAACACATTTTATAACAGAGAACACAACATATATACAACAGTTATTTCCCCTTATTATAACAGGCCGGTGGAATATCCGCAGTGTCAGCTTCAGAGTTCATAGAACATATATACATCAGTTATTGCCCTTATTATAACAGTCCAGTGGAATATCAGCTTTAGCGTTTATAAAACATATATACAACGGTTCCTCTTATTATATAGATTACAAAGTCCAGTGGTAGTGTAAGTTCATATCTATCACTCTAAATGTCCAGATACGTTGTAGTCACACCATCGGAGAGCACTTTGCGCTTGGGGTAGAAGTACGTGAAGGCGTCTCGCTCCTGGGTATACGAGCGCATCTGGTTCTCGATGATACGGAAACCTTTATTGGTCCCAGCGGCACTGGTCTGGCTCTGGAGTACATCAAGGTATAGGGTGTTGGTAATGTTGGGGTCGCGTCGACTCACTCCTTTGCACCATCGCAATAGTATGTTTTCGAACACAAAGCGATCATGGCCTCACCGCTCCATTCTAATTTGAAGAGGCCGGGCGTTCGCTTGTCGTAGGTGTAGTGGTCTTTCCTCGGTAGCCATTCATCTCTTTCCGCTTCATACTGGGCTCGTAGTTCTGGTTTCACCAGCGATTCCCAGTCCGGGTTGGAGACGGCCATGTATGCCGAATCGGTATCCATTTCCATCAATTGCCAGTCTGATTGGTTGAAATACACTCCCATGAAATCATATATGAATTCCAGCATTCGTAGTTTGGCCAGCTGGTACACCATGCACCCGATTTGTAGCGGTAGGTTATATGTTATGGTCTTTTTGGCTGAAGTCACTTCGTAGGTGGTGTCGTCAATCAGTTCCATGCGTCGGAATAGGGGTGAATTCAGGCGTTTGCGGGCTTGTTTCGTGGTACAAATGTTCACGATCACGTGACGGTCCTGATTGGTTACCGTTTTTCCATATCCGCTGTTGCCAAGTAACTTCATCGTTTCCGCGATTATGGCTTTACTGGGGTCGGCGTCTCCTTGGCGACGGGCGGTGGTGACGTCGTTCGCGAACTTCTCGAAACAAGCCTCAGGGGAGAATTCCATCACTTGGTATATTTTGGTAATTTCCAGTCCGTGCCTCATATACCACTGAAGCAGAGGGGTACCGAGCAAGATTTTTTTGCCCCACATACTACCGATCAACATACGCCGCGGTCGTGTTAGGTAGTCGTGTTCTTCCGCGTATGCGCGCATATGGTCCCCGATATCATCTCGACTCACCTCGGTGTTTTTGAAGATGGGCGGACATTCGCCAAACGTGTCTTTCAAGTGGTCTGGGACGTGCAGATCACATTCCACGAATCCATAGAGGTCTCCCGTCTCAACAGTGCGTAGGATGTCGGTCATGGTGATGACAGTCCGGTAATCCAGCAGCCGCTCGTGGGCGTGTAGGAAAGAATATAACTCAGGTTGACGGCGTTGCATGTGGTGGAACTCACATTCCCATAGTTGTACATAGTCGTAGCCCAGTCCTCGAATGTAGTCAGCATTCTTGTCTACTTCTTGACGTAAGGCGGCCGGGGTCAGTCCACGGCGCTCGTTATAGCGCCCACCCCCGAACGAACACTCATGACCGTGCCAATAACAGCCGTGGAACTGGAACACGGTCGGTATTGTATTAATGATAGCAAAGCCGTCCACGGGAAGGCGCCGATCTCCAATCCGTTTTTCCGTGTGGTTGCCTTGGTGACGGATAGTGACGCCTCGTCGCTGACTTTCCCAATCCAGCCATTGTTCTGCTTGATGTTTTGTAGATCGTTGGGCTTTGAATTCCCGCCCCGCAGGGAGCCACCGCGTATAATGACCGGTCGGCATTGGTTTACTCAAACACGATAAGTAGAGGGCATTGGCGTCAATGATTTTCTCACACAGTTTTTCTCCCCGGATACGAGTCAGCTCTTTCTCATGGTACCGATGGAATATAATACTGGGGCCGCCTACGATATTTCCTTTCAAACAGTCAAACATGTCGGCGTCTTTCTGGTCGATGAGAGCGAAGAAAGTGGGTAAATCCTGGAACAAATACCGCAGGGTCAGACCGGGGATGCTTACACAGTCTTTGAATACGTCGACACCCATATCTCGGTAGAAGGCGGCCATTTTGTCGGTAGCTTCCAGAAATGGGACGACATCCAGATTGTTGTAATACACCAGGAAATCCCGGAGAGTTTGCATACCTTCACGGACCCACATCTGTTGCAGTTCGATATAGAGGGCGTCAGATAATCCTTCTCCTTTGAGTTCGTTATAGAAGGCCTCCTGAGGTGGAAGTTGCGGTTCGTCCAAACGCTCGAGATTCGTCATGTAGTTGTATGGAAAGCAACTTTTCCTCTCCGCGCAGTCGTAGGCTTTCACCCACTGGTCATAGCTGTAATTCGGCGCCAGGTAATTCCGTACGTCTAAGAATCGCAGTGAAGTCGTGGTTAGAGCGACGTGGTTGTGGGTCTTCTTAATGATGCATTTCACATTCCCAGCTTTGGCGAGATAGGGGTACAAGAATTCTTTGATTAAGTTCAAATCATACCGTCCCGAGTTAAATCCAAGCACGGGTAATTGACTCATGTATTCCAACAAACACAGTTTCAGTTTCTGCGCATAGGGTTTTGGTGGTTTGTGTTCCTCGCTTTCGTCCTCGTCGTCAGTATCGTCCTCGCCATCCGACGTTGGAATACGTGCATCAAGTGCCGCTAATACATCACGGTAGGTAGTCGAGGCGAGATGGGCCGCACTGGTTTGACTGAGGGTTTCCAGGTAGTCCATCATTCGTGTAATCAGTTCATGGGGGTCCCCGTTAGACACGAAACACACCGGAGCGGTCTCATACCCGGGTACGTTGGTGTGAATACTCACACTCAAGGGAATGTGACGCTGGGTCCATTGCGTTTTAGCCGATACCTTTTCCATGGGTTCTAATAGGGCTTCAAAATCATAGCAGGCTCGGTACGGGAAATAACGGTGGTCCATGGGGACCTCAATACCTTCATCTGCCAGGTCTTCAAAGATGGTGGCCGTGTTGTGGAATACGCCGCCGGGGAATTTTCGTTTGGTGGTCTGGTCACAGGTTTTCTCGTGACGGTGTAAGTCGGTGGAACGGTCAAACACGCGATGGCATTTATTACAACTGTATGACTGGGCATACCTGTTTATGTCCGTGATGTACGAGAAATGCCCGCCCGTGTCCGTGTGGTACAAATTCAATTTCATGGTTGTGTCGTATTTCCCCGCGGAACGATGTACGAGTCGGGCGGTGAGTTGTGGGGCGTCACTGTTGTCCTCATCCACGTGTTGGGCTAGACTATACACGACAATATTGACGTGGAATAAATTTTCCACCACATCCAGTTGTGATAACGGGACCCCGCGGAAGTGCTGTTTTTCCATGTTCTTTTCGCGTAAGTAGTTTTCCCAATATTTGCTGGCCATTCGCGTACATTTCCCGGGTGGCAGTTTGTTGAGATGGATAGCCAGGCAGCGAAGTAAACATTTCCGATCGGTGTACGGCCCATTCACGCCACTCACTAAAGCGTACATGCCTTCTCTGTGTTTCAACCAGTCCGGGAGATGGATGGGAGCGCCGATAGGGTGGTCGATCATTTTAGTGACGTAAAACGTAACATTGGTCGTCATCTCTACTTGCCATTTGGTGTCGGGGCGTTGTTTTCGGGCCCATTCCAAACTATCCAAGCTTTCTAGTTGGTCCAGTACTATGTCCAGGGACGGGCGATCGGTAATGGTGAAAGGCTGCTCAAACACCAGGGTATTGTTACTGGGGTAAAAGTACCGGAGCTGGCCTGTCTCTTTATGCCGTAATAAATACCCAAACGTGAGATTTAATTTGAACGCTGTGGCTTGGTCCTCGAAAATAGTATAGGCGTAGTGGGGGAGACGGGTGTTTTCCTCTAACCGAAAATTGTATAAGTCCAATATCGGGCGATGGCGGTGAAAACAGTGCTTGATCGTAGGCCAGTGCCGTTGATAGATTGTACGCACATCTTGTTGTCTCGGTAGTATTTCTATAGGCGGGTCGTCAGGATCTGTAGTAAAATTGCCCTTAGCAGTGGGCGAACAGGCGAACGGTGATCGTTGCATGTTTGTACAGCGTGTAGAATATATTCGTATTATTGCGTAACAGGGCTTCGCCTAGACATCTCGAAAACTGTCCTTTTTTATAGAAAATACCCATCTATGCTCGGGAAAACCCCCCGACGTTCGACCAACGTATTTGTCAGCCGCCGATCACAGACTTGCAAAATCAGTGTCATGCCAGGGAAAAACCCTGACGATCGACCAACGTATTTGTCAGCCGCCAATCACAATTGCGCAAAAATCGGTGCCATGCCGACGTACGCGATGACCTTTAGCGACGTATACCAAACGTACCCGTAGTCAAGTGGGGGTTATTTTGGGTTCGGGGAAACCCCCTTTCGGAAATATATTTGTTCTCATATAAATGCCCTTTATCAAACTGAAGCCCAGTTTTCAAACTTTTCCCATACAGCGAACTCCCCCTGATGTGTCCTTTTGGAGTTGTGGCGAACCACAGTAAAATCCTGGCTACACCCCTGATTGTTTACATTCTGTCAACTGTCAATGTGAAACAATGTGTTTGATGGACCGGGGCGGGAAAGATTTTATTTTTATAGTTTGGCAGATCGTATTTCAGTACAAAACACGGGGAACCGATGTCCCTGGAATCGCACATTTCCATCTATTTTGTCTGTATTAGTTGTTTACATTCTGTGATGCGAATCGAGCCCAAAAACGTGCGGATGTGAAAGAGAGCACAAAAAGCTACAGCCATTGGCTGGCGCTTTCACCGATTCGGGATTTGATTGGATTATCAGCGCGCGTGCTCTGGAAACCTAAAAATAGCATACAACTTGGCCTGCGGCGTAGGATGTGTAATACATTATTACAGTTGGAATATTATTTTTATAGTTCACCCCTCGTGTAAAAAAGGGTGATTTACTGTTATATGATATCGCGTATTATCGTCTCCCGCGACTTAGGGTGTATAAATTTTACCAGACCTCCACATATAGGGAAAGTGTCTTCTGTGTCATTTTCAGCCTTGTACGATTTGGGATTTAAGTTATAGCATTAATTTTCCTCGGTGCAAACAAGAGGAAGCTCGCAAATTTTCGGTTAAAAAAGAAAAAATGGCACTTCTCCCGCGACTTAGGGTGTATAAATTTTACCAGACCTTATAATAGACGCGAGGTGTCCTCTATAATTTTTTCAGCGTTGTACGACGCTGAATGTCAGTTCTAGTATCAATTAAAGGGTGTAGCGAAAACACAAATGTTATCGGCACAAAAATACATCGGGAAACCCTGGTTTGGCTTTGACGCATTTGATTGGGTGAACATTTCAATCCCTCACGCGCTTCGCAGCAGCTATAAAAGAGACGGTATTGGCGCGTGTAGTCACCATAAATGACAAATTTTATTGAGCGAGCATTAACGACAGATATGATGATGAAGAAGGAACAAGAGAGAGACGAGGAACGGGGCGAGGTGGTGAAAGAAGCTGAGAAAGAGATGGCGACGAGCGAGGAGCGAGGGGAGGCGAGAAAAGATACAGAAAAAGAGGAAGAAGAGGTCATGGGGGAGGAAGAAGTAGGCCTAGAAGGCAAAGAAAAGGCAAAGAAAGAGATTAAGAGAAGAAGAATGCTGCCACCACCACTGCCGTTAAAAAGAACAGCACCGATGTCCACGGAAGGCGGCGGACGAAGGTTCCGAACCATATACACAACCAGTGTAGGGCCGGCAGCTGTCAACTGGTTTTTCGGCGCACCGGGAAGCATACCGTTCCCCCGGGAGGAGATGCGCCAGGTCCCGCCACTGCAGAGGCCCCCACCGAGATGTTGGGGGGCGATAGCGCCTGTAAGGCCCAGTCGTTTCATCCTACCAAAAAATGCCGTTTTTGAAAATGACGTCACTGCGACATCATCAAAGCGGCCATCTTGATTTTTTTTAAACATTTTCTGGTACAGCCTGACCCAAGGGTATAGTGTGGTAAATTTACCCCCCCCCCCTCCCTAGCTCAAGGGGTAAGAAAAATAATTGGGGGGGGGGCATTTTATATCCTAGTTGTTGGGTTCAAACTTTACATCAGGCAACGTGAACCCTGTAGTGCTCATGTGAAATGAAGAAGATGGTGTCGTGTGGACTATTTATAAGTCAACTGTGGACGCTTTTGATCTTAATGATGCGTTCAAAAAGGTGTTTCTTTTGAGCCATCGTTCTGACATACGCCGCTGTCCAACTCATGCCCGGGATTTTCAATATCGACGCTGTTCTTTCGATTTTCATATGGACTAGGTCCTTGTCCAGCAATTTTATATGGGCCACGAGGTCGACATACTGCTGACGTAAAGCCAGTCGTAGTCTTGATACCAATGTGTTATGGACTAATACTGCGGCTTCCTCTTTCGAACACCCGTCGTGGTGAAACTTGTTTTCTCTTGCCTTCAACGTCTCGTCCACTTCGGCGTCCATGCTTTCACTGAACAAATCCCCCCATAACCTTGTGCTCACGTTGTGTTCATTCTTTTGTACGGGTTTGGGTTGCTCCTTCACGATTGGGTGATGAGAGTAATCCTGAGCTGTTGGTATGAAGGGCCGGTTGGATAGGGACCCGCTGGACGGGCGCTGCCAGGCATGGTCTTGGTGGATGGCATGGAGTTAGCAGATTTTGACCATGTGGTGACCCCTCGTTGGATAACAGGTGGATCGACAACCGGCGATCTTTGGGTGTATGAGCTTTTAAGTCAACAAACAGGTAACCGTACGGATTACTCGTCGAGGCTTGAAATGCCTGCATGAAACGGTCGATATTTTGAGGATAAATTGGACTACCAAACACATGGATTTGCGCTTTGTCGATGAGATTGGAGAAAAACGCAAAGTATTGGCAGTTCAAGGCAATATCTCTGGATGCCTTCCCTTGAGAAAAGAGATTCTGGGTCTAATAGATGACGGACGGATTCCGATGATGGGATCCTAATATCATGGTAAACTTGGTAAACAAGTCGGCGATATGTGAATTGTCCTTGGCTGCACCCACCAGTTCATCTAGAACTACCATCTGCTCAGGGTCGAAGAAATACGCTTGATCTATATCATTAGGAATGCCTGGGATGAAGCTCGCATTCTGTATCCTGCCACTGGCTGTAGCACCAGACTATACGGGTATAACCAAGGGGCCCTTCCTTCAAGAATTTGATCACCCAGGACGTCTTGCCACATCCCGTTGGGCCGCTGACCGTCATGGTATAGGGATGCTCTACTCCACTTGGTGGACTCATAGTGGGACTCGGTGGTGTCTCTTGGTTATCTTTGCATTGAATGTGTCTGGCATATTGTCGCGACGAGAGAAGGTTCTCTGACAGAACGTACATATACTCGACATGGTATCCGGTCAAAAGATGGTTACAGACTGAGGCTAATGGTTTACAAATGACCTTATATGACCATTCACTCAATCACTCGCTCACTCAACCCCTTTCCTTCTTCTCCTCTTCCTTCTCCTACTTTCCGTCCTCCTCCTCTCATACTCTACCAGGTAGACTTCGTCCAAGCGACTCATTTGGTGAAATCCCCATGTCTCTAGCCCCACTGGTCCTCCGTACCGGATTCCCCTTCCGTCCACTCCAATGCCCTTTTTCCACAATTCCCTGCCTGTGCATGCGCGTCATAGCCCTATTCTTACTCCATACCCATCCAGTCGGAACCTGCTTCAAACTGATACCTCACACGACCCATTCGGAGCAATATTGGTCCACCTCAACCCCCAAACGTCCATTCAAATGCCCTTTTTCCACAATTCTCTGACTGCGCATACGAGCTTTAGCCTCACTTTCACGACCAACCCGTCCAGTCGGATGTTCACTCGCGAGTTCCTCACCTTGACACCTCCCACGATCCAATACAGTTTTCAGAATTTCTCCCCTTTTATAGCCACCGGCGTAGAGCGACGACGTCATTATCTATGAATAGAAATGACGTAATGATCTATAAATAGAACAGGGGCTTTCCCATGGCCCGGTGTAAAGCGATGACGTCACATGGCACGGTGCCAGGTCACTGTCCACTGCGCAGGAATCTGCCTGAACTTTTCAACAAATGTCAACGCATGGCCTCGGGACCCTCCCATCGTGTTCTACAGGGCGAGGCAAACAAGGTGCCACACCTCATACAGCAAATGTCCATGAGTGGGTTCCTCATCGGGACTAGCACTGAAACAACTGAAGTGTAGAGTCTTATTTAGGGGTAGATAACTCTTGCTGAGCCGCCACGTGACCGGAAGTGACCTTTGACCCGGAAGTGAAATTTGAACCGGATGTCACCTTTCACCCGGAAATGACGTCATCCTTGACGTCACTCACTCACTCACTTACTCCTCATTCCCCAGCCTCATTTTTCCTGAGTTTCCGCTTTATACACTACTTGCTCAAATCAAAATGGCAGCCGTGTGGGGTCATCTGAAAATCCTGATTTTCCATGTTGCTCCTAAAGATCAAGGCAGTTATACAAATATATCAAAAGCGAAGGATCTCACATCATGGTCAAGCACCTTCTGCCCATTTTAAAATCTATTTGCATAGTCTTCAAATTAAAAACAATGGTTAAATTCAATGGCGACCATCAGGAGTCATCCGTAAATTCGACTTTTTAGCCCACCATCACCAGATGGTGGGCTGTTCAAATCGCTTTTCGTCCGTCCGTACGTCGTCGTCCGTCCGTAAACAATTCTTGTTATCGCGATTTCTCAGGAACTACTGCATAGATCTTTCTCAAATTCGGTACACCGGTTCCCCTTGGGGTCTAGTTGTGTAAGATACCTTTTCTAGTCCGATTCGAAAATCCAATATGGCCACCAGGCAGCCATCTTGAATTTCCCCATGAAACCTTATCACGATTTCTCAGGAACTGCTGCATGGATCTTTCTCAAATTTGGTACACAGGTTCCCCTTGGTGTCTGGTTGTGCAAGATACCTCTTCTAAACCGAAACGAAAATCCAATATGGCCACAAGGCAGCCATCTTGGATTTCCCCATGAAACCTTGTTATCGCGATTTCTCAGGAACTACTGCATGGATCTTTCTCAAATTTGGTACACAGGTTCCACTTGGGGTCTAGTTGTCAAAAATACATTTTCTGGACCGAATGGAAAATCCAATATGGCCACAAGGCGGCCATCTTGGATTTCCCCATGAAACCTTGTTATCGCTATTTCTCAGGAACTACTGCATGGATCTTTCTCAAATTTGGTACACAGGTTCCCCTTGGGGTCTAGTTGTGGAAGATACCTCTTCTAAACCGAATCGAAAATCCAATATGGCCACAAGGCAGCCATCTTGGATTTCCCCATGAAACCTTGTTATCGCGATTTCTCAGGAACTACTGCATGGATCTTTCTCAAATTCGGTACACCGGTTCCCCATGGGGTCTACTTGTGCAAGATACATTTTCTGGTCCGATTCGAAAATCCAATATGGCCAACAGGCAGCCATCTTGGATTTCCTCATGAAACCTTATTATCGCTATTTCTCAGGAACTACTGCATGGATCTTTCTCAAATTTGGTACACAGTTTCCCTTTGGGGTCTAGTTGTGCAAGATACCTTTTCTGGACCGAATCGAAAATCCAATATGGCCACAAGGCAACCATCTTGGATTTCCCCATGAAACCTTGTTATCGCGATTTCTCAGGAACTACTGCATGGATCTTTCTCAAATTTGGTACACAGGTTCCCCTTGGGGTCTAGTTGTGCAAGATACCTTTTCTGGTCCGCTTCAAAAATCCAATATGGCCACAAGGCGGCCATCTTGGATTTCCCCATGAAACCTTGTTATCGCGAGTTCTCAGGAACTACTGCATGGATCTTTCTTAAATTTGGTACACAGGTTCCACTTGGGGTCTAGTTGTCAAAAATACATTTTCTGGACCGAATGGAAAATCCAATATGGCCACAAGGCGGCCATCTTGGATTTCCCCATGAAACCTTGTTATCGCGATTTGCCAGGAACTACTGCATGGATCTTTCTCAAATTTGGTACACAGGTTCCCATTGGGGTCTAGTTGTGCAAGATACCTTTCCTGCACCGAATGGAAAATCCAATATGGCCAGAAGGCGGCCATCTTGGATTCCCTCATGAAACCTTGTCATCGCGATTTCTCAGCAACTACTTCATGGATCTTTCTCAAATTTGGTACAAAGGTTCCCCTTGGGGTCTAGCTGTGCAAGATACCTTTTCTGGTTCGATTCAAAATCCAATATGGCCACCAGGCGGCCATCTTGGATTTCCCCATGAAACCTTGTTATCGCGATTTCTCAGGAACTACTGCATGGATCTTTCTCAAATTTGGTACACAGGTTCCCCTTGGGATCTAGTTGTGCAAGATACCTTCTGTGGTCCGATTCGAAAACCCAATATGGCCACAAGGCGGCCATCTTGGATTTCCACATGAAACCTTGTTATCGCGATTTCTCAGGAACTACTTCATGGATCTTTCTCAAATTTGGTACACAGGTTCCCCTTGGGGTCTAGCTGTGCAAGATACCTTTTCTGGGACGATTCAACATCCAATATGGCCACCAGGCGGCCATCTTGGATTTCCCCATGAAACCTTGTTATCGCGATTTCTCAGGAACTACTGTATGGATCTTTCTCAAATTTGGTACACAGGTTCCCCTTGGGATCTAGTTGTGCAAGATACCTTCTGTGGGCCGATTCGAAAACCCAATATAGCCACAAGGCGGCCATCTTGGATTTCCACATGAAACCTTCTTATCGCGATTTCTCAGGAACTACTTCATGGATCTTTCTCAAATTCGGTACACCGGTTTCCCTTGGAGTCTAGTTGTGCAAGATACCTTTTCTGGTCCGATTCGAAAATCCAATATGGTGGCCCTCCACAGTTTCGCAGTAATGGCCCCTCTCTAATTTCATAATACGATAGACTGCCCTTGTTCTGCTACATCATAATTCTTCTTGTCTTCTTAATAGCTTATATCTATAATGCCATCCTATTCAGCATTATCAACGCTGCAAACGAGTACGTACAAATCGAGTGCTGGCTTCGTCTACACGCTGATCGGGATCATGGAATAAAGTTTGTCCTGCCTCAGTTATGCCCCTTGGGCGTGCCTAAAAATCGGGACTCATTTACGGGAAGAAAATCTGACAAAAAACGGGCAGGTTGACACCCACTTTTGTTTGCCTTTTTAAGTTGAGACCGGACCAGGGAACGTGAGTAAGAAGTTTAACTGAAATCGCTCTTACAGATTTTTCTGAAAATTGAGCCGAATTTGACAATTTTTCGACATTTTTAAGGGGTTTTCTAGGAAAAATGAAGCAAGCATGGAGGAGAATGTTCGAGTTTAATTTTTCTATAACATAGCAGTGTTATATCTTAGAATAATAGTTTCATCATGCTCTTTCAGAAAATATATACATATAAGTGATTTGGGTTGAAGGTTTTACGACAACTGGTGGCCGAAAAACGGACCCATAGTCTATTCCATGCCGAATGGAAGAATCTCTGGAGTGCACCCTATGGCCACCAGGCAGCCATCTTGGATTTCCCCATGAAACCTTGGTATCGCGATTTCTCAGGAACTACTGCATGGATCTTTCTTAAATTTGGTACGCAAGTTCCCCTTGGGGTCTAGTTGTGCAAGATACCTTTTCTGGTCCGATTCGAAAATCCAATAAAGCCACCAGGCAGCCATCTTGGATTTCTCCATGACAATTTCTTATTGTCATTTCTCAGGAAGTACTGCATGGATGTTTCTCAAATTTGGTACACAGGTTCCCCTTGGGGTCTAGTTGTGCAAGATACCTTTTCTGGACCGAATCGAAAAGCCAATATGGCCACAAGGCGCCCATCTTGGATTTCCCCATGAAACTTTATCGTGATTTCTCAAGAAGTACGGCATGGATCTTCCTCAAATTTGGTACACAGGTTCCCCTTGGGGTCTAGTTGTGCAAGATACCTTTTCTGGTCCGATTCGAAAATCCAATATGGCCACCAGGCAGCCATCTTGGATTTCTCCATGAAACCTTGTTATCGTGATTTCTCAGGAAGTACTGCATGGATCTTTCTCAAATTTGGTACATAGGTTCCCCTTGGGGTCTAGTTGTGCAAAATACCTATTTCGGTCCGATTCCAAAATCCAATATGGCCACCAGACACCCTTTCTTGGATTTCCCCATGAAACTTTATCGTGACTTCTCAAGAAGTATTGCATGGATCTTCCTCAAATTTGGTACACAGGTTCCCCTTGTGGTCCAGTTGTGCAAGATACCTTTTTTGGTCTGATTTGAAAATCCAATATGACCGCCAGGTGGCCATCTTGAATTTCCTCTTAAAACATTGTTATCTTGAACTCTCAGGAACTACTCCATGGATCTTTCTAAAATTTGGTACACAGGTCCCACATGGGGCGTAGTTGTGCAAGATACCTTTTTTGGTCCGATTCGAAAATCCAAGTTACGCTTCAAATTAATACGGTATTCCGTAACGTTGCATCACACGAGTCGGCGGATGAAACAGTGGGACATATTCTATATAGTGACTATAGAGAATATATCCATACCTTCACCTTCCATATCAAGGAGTTCAAATAATTCGGAATTAAAATGTATTTCTTCAAATTTTAAATCAGTTTTCTTTACCCCACTACCCCACTGTTTCCTCTGCCGACGGGTTGGCTACATGCAGTCGGTCACTCTTGTGACACAACGTTACAACTCGACAACTGTAAACTACTGCGTGTTTCGATCCAAAGGAGATAATCAGGATTCAGACACTTTCGAAGTTTCAACATTACTGCGCTGATCCCTTCAGTATTAAGTATTGTACCATCTTACTATTTTCGAGCATGGTATCTTAAAAGAGATATCTGAAACTAGCCCAGTAAACATAACATAATTAGCATTCGTTCCTAATTATAAAATCTTAAGTATGTTTCATAGCTCATGCCAAAGGGTCAAAGAGATTTGTCTTCGTTTCCAGTGCTCAATGATGCAAAAAAAAAAAAAAAAATACTACAAAACGAAGATGAAGGATCCTCCGGACATTCAGTTTCAGACTAACTTTGCTCTTTTCTCTTGTACTATAACAACCGACATAAGTACAGTTTCTAGAAATCTTGAAACTCCTTAAACTTATAAAGATGATATCTTGGTGTTCTCCAGTGTCCCTTTTTCGATCTTTTTCGTTCAGATTCGAAATTCTGTAAACAAAATTACAAATCAATCGTTTGTTCTTAGCAACAATGGACAAAAAGATCCTCTCGTCATTAGCTTACAACAGAAGTTCATAATTGTCTATACAATTATGAACTTCTGCTTACAATTTATCGGACAATGGTGGGCGCCAAGATCCTTCAGGATCTCTCGTTTATTCATCTTTCTCGTATAATGCAAGGCATTATTTTTAGTCAAGGTGCCATTTAATTGTCATGAATGTTGGAGGCCTACATTGCATTAAGGGATAGAAGTGGGATAAAACGTCATAAGGTATCAGGACTATACAGATGCATGCATATCAGTGGAATGGGAATGACCTAGAGTTATCTCCCACAGGGACGAGATTCTACTAGATTGCATATACATACCCATCTCACACTTCAGATAAATCAAGGGACGCAAACTTGAAATGCACTTTTCCGCCAGAAATTACCGGATTTCAGAGGCTCGATTGAGAACAAATAAACGCAATTTATTCATACCTGGCGGTGTTCTGGTTTTCTGTTACACTTCATAGCACAAATCCCGGCTCGTATATGGCGCTGCGGTGCATAGTTTTTGTAAAATCCTCTCTCAAATCAACGGTTAAATTTCCCCGCTTCGAGCATCTTCACGGACGTTGAAATTGGAGCCATATGCAAGAGGGACTGCCGTAGCCTCGAACCCGAGATCATAACAATTACGTCACGCACCACGAACAACGCTGATTGACTGTTTACACTATTCAGAGACTCTATAATAAAGTTTTTATTATTATTATAGAGTCTATGCACTATTACAGTGGACAGTGCGCGAAATTCAAAACTGTGAAACGTGTCCGTCAATCCAAGATAGCCGATCAGCGTTGTTCGTTGTGCGTGACATAATTGTTAGGATTTCGGGTTCGAGGCTACGGCAGTCATTCAACGTCCGTGAAGATGCTCGAAGCGGGGGAATTTAACCGCTGATTTGAGAGAGGATTTTACAAAAACTATGCATCGCAGCGCCATATACGAGCCGGGATTTGTGCTATGAGGTGTAACAGAAAACCTGAACACCGCCAGGTATGAGTAAATTGCGTTTATTTGTTCTCAATCGAGCCTCTGAAATCCGGTAATTTCTGGCGGAAAAGTGCATTTCAAGTTTGCGTCCCTTGATTTATCTGAAGTGTGAGATGGGTATGTATATGCAATCTAGTAGAATCTCGTCGGGATTTATCTGAAGTGTGAGATGGGTATGTATATGCAATCTAGTAGAATCTCGTCCCTGTGTTATCTCCCGTGAATGCCACGATCTTTTTGGCAAGTGTGGTGATTAATTATGTCCAGACTTGGAACCGGTGAAAAACAAAATACCACTCCCCTTACAAAGAGTAAGAAGTCAAGTGGATGGCAGAGGTGTTTCTCCTGCCTTCAAATTGGGTGCATTGAAACTGACAAATAACGACTGTTTGATTCAGGGGTCTCAGTTGGTAATAACTTGGTCTTGCCTTTTGATGGCGAGTGTTGGAAACTAGGGTCTGCATAATGGGATGTGATCACCTACTTTACTTTATTTCCATACATGTACATGAATACATATAGAAACATAAAAAAAATATACATATATCCACACAATATACTTTATTTCCATATATGATTACATACAGAAACTATCGTCATTAAGATATGGGACATGTAATATACAATGACATTAAAACATAAAACAAACATTACACGCAAGACCTATACAAAAGTCACGGACACCTCTATTATGACATAACAACAGGTAGGACAACATGCAATCTGACGGGAAAAAACCCACTATAACATGTAAAACAGACACTAGGACATAAAAACCTATAAAACAAACGCTATGACATGAAAACCTTTAACACAAACACTATGACATAAAAAACCTATAAAACAAACACTGTGTATAACAAAAAAATAATAATAATAATAATTAAATAAAAAAATTAAAAATTAAAAACAAATTAAAATAAATGAATAAAAAAAAAAGAAGACAAAACAAACAAATTATATACATATACATGAAACAAACAATATTGGCATAAAACAATATCATATCAATGATAATGTACAAACAACATTATCACAATCCCAAGGCAAAAATGCATGTACTGCGTATAGCTCTAACAACAATACAGAAGAAAAGTTTAGTTGGGATAGGCTTAGCCTGTATCCAAGCTTTGGGGTCGGCTATAGTGACAAGCAAAAGAATGCTGCCCTAAAGTCCATTGTATTGAGCCACCACTACCTCGAACATAAATTCAAGTCCAACTCCACACATCCCGCTGGTCAAGAAGAGCTTTGTGTGGAGTCGTATCCCAATCAACATGGATGCAAGTACTACCCACACCCACAAGCCTGAATAAGCACCTGACATTTCTAATAAACCCCTTGCAACTCAAAATAAGATAGCCGAGCCCCTCTGCTTATTCATATGGGATGTACCATATCCTGCAATGATGGGACAATCTCAACGGAGACTCATGCCTTCGTGAGATCATAACCTAATATCGGCTGAAGGGCTAAGCCTATAGTCTGCATGTATCTGGATTATTGACCTCAATTGAGATTACTTCCATACGTTTTATCCTTCGGAAATTTTCTTTGAAAAAACATACATGTAGTATATTCAAGCTGTATACAAAATAAAACCACAGCGAATGGTATTGAAACTTTTCACGGGGCTATTGTCACAGAAAGCCCTGCATCACAGCTGGCTGTTCCCGCCCATAACTGGGGGATGGCTCCCATAAGATTAACATTAGAAAATACAGACAATTGCCTTAAATAAAAAAGTATGCATTCCCTTTGGCTAATTTTCTGATATTATCGAAGGATGCCTAGTTCACAAAACACACTGAAGTTTCCGAAATTTTTGACGTACAGAAATCAATTGTTGACGAAAAATGGGTATCAAACAGTGTTATAGCATGGGGATCCATACCCCTGCATTCTCATGGCATCAGATTGTATATCCCCTATTGTCGTATATACCTTGTTTACCGACGGTTTGGAGGTTACAAACTCTGACGTTGGGAGAATGTACCCCTGATGCGCGGCTCATTGACAGCAGATGGAACAGCTGATCTATTGTTCTCCGCTCTCATTTTAGTGGGGCGGATAACCAGTATAACACTTCAAATGGTGATACAAGCATGAAACTTGGCATAAATATCCCCATTGGATATTTATTCAAGAAAATTAATTGAGCCATCAGAAAATCCAAGATGGCGGCCAATTTCAAGATGGCCGCCAATATTAACCATTTAAATACACATACAGTACAAGGCAGAAATAACTTGCTCATAAACGCGAGTGAAAAAAATCATTTTCGCGACTATAATTTATTAATCGCAGCCTGAAAACTCGCCTAAATCGCGCAAAAACAAAAGCATAATCTCGACTGAAACGCGTCGACGGTACGCCGTAACTGCATGACGCAATCAGAACAAGTCGCGTGTGCCTTGTATGCTCAGATGAATGCATGCGGGAGGATTTTGTTATGGACCGTGTTTTTGAAGCAATATATTTGCATGTAGCTTGATTGATACCCCGCTAAATATATATATTTTCAGAAAGCCCACACTTTAATTAATCTGTCCTTGAAAATATCTGCCCTTTTGTGTCTAAAATAAAACCAGACCAGGCGAGAAAAAAATTGATTTCGGCAACAATGAGCATTACCTTGCGTCTATGTCCCAGCCAAACGATAATTTTCATAACAAATCTCATCACGATTCGCTCAATTCAAGCGGACGATCGTGCTAAAATACCAGTACATCATCTTTGTGGGTTTTAATCCGACATATAAATCGGAGAAACCCTTTATTTCCATTGTAAATCCAACAGTCGGCTCGCTAAAGTTTCCAACTGAGGCATTTTCTCTGCGATAAATTCACTCGGCACTGAAGACCGGCATACAGACAGACAGCCGGTCAATCGCTGCGATTGTCTCACAGATTCTCCTACGATGACCTCATTCTCAACTAATCAGCTTCGCGGTATTAACCAGCTCAGTCGACCTTGTGTTATCGAACGAATATTCATGACAAGGACATGTCTATTCAATCAAATTCTTCGTGATTTCTTTGTTAGTTGTTAAATCACTCATCATAGGTCGAAAGTGGGGGAAATGGCCTTTGGAATGAGGCCAATATCTCCCACATTCTACCGCGGAAAATGAGATTTCGATGACGCTGAAGATGGTTCAAAAAACGGCAAATTCTTCGCTGATTTTCTCAATTTCCATCACAATGAAGGTACGTCTTCAACAAAATAAACTTCTTATACGTTTATAGTATGATTCTTAATAAACTTTGAACTTATAATTCCGATTATTTCGTTATTGAATGGTGTGGACTATCAATGAGCTTTCACTCGACGAACATTTTACTGTGTGGGGAATTTCTTACGTGGATGTCAATCTTGGCTTGTTCGGCCAACAAGACTCCATCTGACGCGATCAATAAAGTAATCCCTTTCGAAATATGCCTGTGGATCGCGCTAAAACCCGAGACGATCGCGTCGATAGCGACATCGGCCGCTTTTACACGCTGACGCGTTTACAGAAAGCAGTCGGGTCTAAACCGCGTGTTCCGAAATTTATAGTCGCGACTTCTTCAATAAACTAGCGCGGGTCAGTCCCGATTACTTCGCGTTCTACTCGCGTTTATGAACAAGTTATTTCTGCCTTGTACTGTACTTCATGGATCTTTCTCAAATTCGGTACACCGGTTCCCCTTAGGGTCTAGTTGTGCAAGATACCTTTTTCGGTCCGAATCGAAAATCCAATATGGCCACCAGGCGCCCATCTTGGATTTCCCCATGAAACTTTATCGTGATTTCTCAAGAAGTATTGCATGGATCTTCCTCAAATTTGGTACACAGGTTCGCCTTGTGGTCCAGTTGGGCAAGATACCATTTTTGGTCTGATTCGAAAATCCAATATGACCGCCACTCAGGTGGCCATCTTGAATTTTCTTTTAAAACATTGTTATCTTGAACTCTCAGGAACTACTCCATGGATCTTTCTAAAATTTGGTACACAGGTCCCACATGGGGCGTAGTTGTGCAAGATACCTTTTCTGGTCCGATTCGAAAATCCAATATGGCCACCAGGCAGCCATCTTGGATTTCCCCATGAAACCTTATGACGATTTCTCAGGAACTACTGCATGGATCTTTCTAAAATTTGGTACACAGGTTCCCCTTGCGGTCTAGTTGTGCAAGATACCTTTTCTGGACCGAATCGAAAATCCAATATGGCCACAAGGCGGCCATCTTGGATTTCCCCATGAAACCTTGGTATCGCGATTTCTCAGGAACTACTGCATGGATCTTTCTTAAATTTGGTACGCAAATTCCCCTTGGGGTCTAGTTGTGCAAGATACCTTTTCTGGTCCGATTCGAAAATCCAATATGGCCACCAGGCAGCCATCTTGGATTTCTCCATGACACTTTGTTATTGTCATTTCTCAGGAAGTACTGCATGGATGTTTCTCAAATTTGGTACACAGGTTCCCCGTGGGGTCTAGTTGTGCAAGATACCTTTTCTGGACCGAATCGAAAAGCCAATATGGCCACAAGGCGGCCATCTTGGATTTCTCCATGAAACCTTGTTATCGCGATTTCTCAGGAACTATTGCATGGATCTTTCCTAAATTTGGTACACAGGTTCCCCTTGGGGGTCTAGTTGTGCAAGATACCTTGTCTGGTCCGATTCGAAAATCCAATATGGCCACCAGGCAGCCATCTCTGGATTTCTCCATGACACTTTTTTATTGTCATTTCTCAGGAAGTACTGCATGGATGTTTCTCAAATTTGGTACACAGGTTCCCCTTAGGGTCTAGTTGTGCAAGATACCTTTTTCGGTCCGAATCGAAAATCCAATATGGCCACCAGGCGCCCATCTTGGATTTCCCCATGAAACTTTATCGTGATTTCTCAAGAAGTACGGCATGGATCTTCCTCAAATTTGGTACACCGGTTCCCCTTGGGGTCTAGTTGTGCAAGATACCTTTTCTGGTCCGATTCGAAAATCCAATATGGCCACCAGGCAGCCATCTTGGATTTCTCCATGAAACCTTGTTATCGTGATTTCTCAGGAAGTACTGCATGGATCTTTCTCAAATTTGGTACATAGGTTCCCCTTGGGGTCTAGTTGTGCAAAATACCTATTTCGGTCCGATTCCAAAATCCAATATGGCCACCAGACACCCTTTCTTGGATTTCCCCATGAAACTTTATCGTGACTTCTCAAGAAGTATTGCATGGATCTTCCTCAAATTTGGTACACAGGTTCCCCTTGTGGTCCAGTTGTGCAAGATACCTTTTTTGGTCTGATTTGAAAATCCAATATGACCGCCAGGTGGCCATCTTGAATTTCCTCTTAAAACATTGTTATCTTGAACTCTCAGGAACTACTCCATGGATCTTTCTAAAATTTGGTACACAGGTCCCACATGGGGCGTAGTTGTGCAAGATACCTTTTTTGGTCCGATTCGAAAATCCAAGTTACGCTTCAAATTAATACGGTATTCCGTAACGTTGCATCACACAAGTCGGCGGATCAAACAGTGGGACATATTCTATATAGTGACTATAGAGAATATATCCATACCTTCACCTTCCATATCAAGGAGTTCAAATAATTCGGAATTAAAATGTATTTCTTCAAATTTTAAATCAGTTTTCTTTACCCCACTACCCCACTGTTTCCTCTGCCGACGGGTTGGCTACATGCAGTCGGTCACTCTTGTGACACAACGTTACAACTCGACAACTGTAAACTACTGCGTGTTTCGATCCAAAGGAGATAATCAGGATTCAGACACTTTCGAAGTTTCAACATTACTGCGCTGATCCCTTCAGTATTAAGTATTGTACCATCTTACTATTTTCGAGCATGGTATCTTAAAAGAGATATCTGAAACTAGCCCAGTAAACAGAACATAATTAGCATTCGTTCCTAATTATAAAATCTTAAGTATGTTTCATAGCTCATGCCAAAGGGTCAAAGAGATTTTTGTCTTCGTTTTCAGTGCCCAATGATGCAAAAAAAAAAAAAAAATACTACAAAACGAAGATGAAGGATCCTCCGGACATTCAATTTCAGACTAACTTTGCTCTTTTCTCTTGTACTATAACAACCGACATAAGTACAGTTTCTAGAAATCTTGAAACTACTTAAACTTAGAAAGATGATATCTTGGTGTTTTCCAGTGTCGCTTTTTCGATCTTTTTCGCTCAGCTTCGAAATTCTGTAAACAAAATTACAAATCAATCGTTTGTTCTTATAGTAACAATGGACAAAAAGATCCTCTCGTCATTAGCTTACAACAGAAGTTCATAATTGTCTATACAATTATGAACTTCTGCTTATAATTTATCGGACAATGGTGGGCGCCAAGATCCTTCAGGATCTCTCGTTTATTCATCTTTCTCGTATAATGCAAGGCATTATTTTTAGTCAAGGTGCCATTTAATTGTCATGAATGGTGGAGGCCTACATTGCATTAAGGGATAGAAGTGGGATAAAACGTCATAAGGTATCAGGACTATACAGATGCATGCATATCAGTGGAATGGGGATGACCTAGAGTTATCTCCCGTGAATGCCACGATCTTTTTGGCAAGTTGGTGTGGTGATTAATTACATGGGCGTATGCCCAGGCTTGGAACCGGTGAAAAACAAAATACCACTCCCCTTACAAAGAGTAAGAAGTCAAGTGGATGGCAGAGGTGTTTCTCCTGCCTTCAAATTGGGTGCATTGAAACTGACAAATAACGACTGTTTGATTCAGGGGTCTCAGTTTATAATAACTTGGTCTTGCCTTGGGATGGCGAGTGTTGGAAACTAGGGTCTGCATAATGGGATGTGATCACCTACTTTACTTTATTTCCATACATGTACATGAATACATATAGAAACATAAAAAAATATACATATATCCACACAATATACTTTATTTCCATATATGATTACATACAGAAACTATCGTCATTAAGATATGGGACATGTAATATACAATGACATGTAATATACAATGACATTAAAACATAAAACAAACATTACACACAAGACCTATACAAAAGTCACGGACACCTCTATTATGACATAAAAACAGGTAGGACAACATGCACTCTGACAGGGGGAAAAACCCCACTATAACATGTAAAACAGACACTAGGACATAAAAACCTATAAAACAAACGCTATGACATGAAAACCTATAACACAAACACTGACATAAAAAAACCTATAAAACAAACACTGTGTATGACAAACAAAAAATAATAATAATAATTAAATAAAAAATAAAAAAATTAAAAACAAATTAAAATAAATGAATAAAAAAAAAAAAAAAGACAAAACAAACAATGTACATCTACATGAAACAAACAATATTGGCATAAAACAATATCATATCAATGATTATGTACAAACAAGATTATCACAATCCCAAGGCAAAAATGCATGTACTGCGTATAGCTCTAACAACAATACAGAAGAAAAGTTTAGTTGGGATAGGCTTAGCCTGTATCCAAGCTTTGGGGTCGGCTATAGTGACAAGCAAAAGAATGCTGCCCTAAAGTCCATTGTATTGAGCCACCACTACCTCAGACATAAATTTCAAGTCCAACTCACACATCCCTCTGGTCAGAAGGGCTTTGTGTGGAGTCGTATCCCAATCAACATGGATGCAAGTACTACCCGCACCCACAAGCTCGAAATAAGCACCTGACATTTCTAATAAACCCCTTGCAACTCAAAATAAGATAGCCGAGCCCCTCTGCTTATTCATATGGGATGTACCATATTCTGCAGTGATGGGACAATCTCAACGGAGACTCATGCCTTCGTGAGATCATAACCTAATATCGGCTGAAGGGCTATAAGCCTATAGACTGCATGTATCTGGATTATTGACCTCAATTGAGATTACTTGCATACATTTTATCCTTCGGAAATTTTCTTTGAAAAAACATAGTATATTCAAGCTGTATACAAAATAAAACCACAGCGAATGGTATTGAAACTTTTCACGGGGCTATTGTCACAGAAAGCCCTGCATCACAGCTGGCTGTTCCCGCCCATAACAGGGGATGGCTCCCATAAGATTAACATTAGGAAATACAAATTGCCATAAATAAAAAAGTAAAAAGAAATTTTCGATGTTCAGAAATCAATTGTTGACAAAAAATGAGTATCAAACAGTTTTATAGAATGAGGATCCATATAATCTGTTGCGTGGCTCATTGATAGCAGATTGGACAGCTGATCTATTGTTCTCGGCTCTCATTTAGTGAGAGTTGTATGGAAGTTTTCGACCTGTAGGGTCTAATGGTTCAGTTATAATACTGAGGGAAAATTTGAGCAACTGTAGTACCCTTGCCAGGGTGATTGGTTGTTTCGTTAACTGCCCTAGGTGTGGAGAAGAACAGCAGAAGGATAGAGTCCGGAGATCTCTCAGTTGCAGATACTTTGGTCTCCTATTTTTGCTAGATTTTGTAGCACCGGGTGTATATTTAGTGAAGTTATTCTGGAATTTGTTCAGATTCCATTTTCACAGAGTTATTCTGTTTTAGAGCATGAATACTTTATGGATACCATTCTAGGGTTGCCTTACAGAGCTTTATCGTGTCAGTAAAGCTCTGGCTATCAAAAAGTTTATCCAGTATACACTTAATAAATACAGAAGAAAAGAATTTAAGGCTTACTTGTACACGTTACAGCAAGAAATTTTCTGGGTTTCCATTCTTGTAGAAATCTTATTCACAGAATGTAACTTGGGACTTCCACTCACATCCCCTCCACCAGACCCTCCATACCAGTTTTCATGCATGACCTAGGCCATTGACTTGGTTCATTCGGTTGGATGGGTTGCTGTTCCAGGCATCTAGTATTAAAGTTACAGTAAATAAAAGTGACCTACAATCATGATAATATACTTTCCACAGGGTACATGTATTCAATTCTGGTGCCTTGAGAGGATGCACCAAGCATCCAATAATAACTGGATGCTCCAGTTCATTAAACCTTAATTCATTCTCTCTCGCTCATATCCAATAATAAGTATTTTTACATTGTATATCCCATAAGTACTGAGTTTTTGTCATTTTCTGTGGAATGATACGCTTTCTATTATCCCCTGCTAAGTAGATAAAATATTTTACAAATATTTGCAACATGCAGAGAAGACATTATATATTCTATCATTCGGTTCTATAATCAATAAATAGTTCAAAGTTTTGCTTCTTTGAAGCAACAGGAACACAACTGGGATGGGTGGTGCTTAGTTGGTTCATCGCGATATGACTGAAATATTGTTGAAAGCAATGTTAAACAACTTCATTCATCCACTCACTCACTTTGTTGTAATTATTCACACTGCTGTATTTTGTAGGAAAAATTGTAGTAAAAGTATGGCTGCTGATAATTAATGGTTCATTTCCCGTAACCAGACCTCATCCATATTTTGAGGGCAAATAATTAAAATCCATGAGGGATTTACATTTTCATGAGTAAAACTTGCTCATTTTCTTCATATTTGTATACAGTTGGTTTCCAAGTTAATAATTATCGAACTCAGCATGTGTATTTTTACAAGCAAGGTTACGAGAAACAAACAATTAATTAACAGTGGCCTATTTATGAAATGTCCTCGTATTGGGGTAGCCACATGTATAAACTTGATGCAGAACAGTATATTAAGCTTGATGCAGAATATTTTTTTGCAGAACATAGCCCTTTTTTCTAAGCTGTTAAAAGTGCCACAAACATGTCAAGACATGCAAGAGAGTCAAATTTATCTGACTGACATAATACTATATGCATTTGAGGCCATCAAACAACATATCACCTTAGTTTCCTAATTTTCTTGTACTAATATAATATGCCATATCTTGCAGACAGAATACCAGAGTCTTGAGTACCAGTTCATGAAATGGCCACCAGGTGGGGTATTTGCAGCGCAGGTCATATCTGTGAAGACTTTGTGTCATCATTGTCTGCACTTCCTTCCAGTGATCACCAGGTATCAATATGTTACAGATTTTATATACATACATGTACTTGCCAATACATTATTATTCTGATGCCAGTACGATGAAAGAATCATGGTCACCCTGTCGAGTTGGAGGTCAACAGTTCAAGGCATGCTGAATTCCCAAACAAGGCAATCCTGTGTTTTATGACATCTGCTTGTTGCTCTCTTATAATTACGTGTAAAATCTGATTGAATGTTATGTGGGCATATATTAAAGCTAAATTTGTCTCTTGCTACAATTCTTTTCTTATATTTAATTACAAATATGCGATTTTGTGAAGATGATGAATTACAGTGTAATATTGGCATCCAAGTTTCAGAATAACAGATAAATGACTTTGTTGGTAAAGCAACATTACCAGTGGTGGGTGGTTCATTCAGGGTGAAATTTGAACCCTCGACTCTTTGTCTCGGTATGGCACCACTTGTCCAACTGAGCGGCAAATCCAAACTTTTGCTCTCAAGCTGAATAAATTTGATCACTAGCTTCACAGGCACTTTTTGAAAAAACTGTTGAGGGAGGGAAACTTTAAAATATTTTATTTCTTCCACATCATCCATATATATATCCATCGTTTTCTGGCAAACATATGCAGTTTAATACAATGTTCTTTGTGTTACTCGGAACAGTCAGCCTTAACAACACTGTTTTCTGCAAATAAAACCAATCTGACCTCAAAAACTCTTTGGCACAACCTTCAAGAGCATTATTTTGTTAACATTTTGAGAGGCAAATGCTTAAAAAATTGCTGTAGGAGATGAAAAAAAAAGGCAAAAAAAAGACATTGTGATAAAAAAATGATTCAGCAGTGCCTGTGATGATTGATGCAGCAGTGCCTGTGAAGAATGATGCGGCAGTGCCTGTGAAGAATGATGCAGCAGTGCCTGTGAAGTTTGATGCAGCAGTGCATGTGAAGAATGATGCGGCAGTGCCTGTGAAGAATGATGCAGCAGTGCCTGTGAAGATTGATGCAGCAGTTTCATGTGAAGAATGATGCAGCAGTGCCTGTGAAGATTGATGCAGCAGTGCCTGTGAAGGGTGATGCAGCAGTGCCGGTGAAGGATGATGCAGCAGTGCCTGTGGAGAATGATGCAGCAGTGCCTGTGAAGGTTGATGCCACAGTGCATGTGAAGAATGATGCAGCAGTGCATGTGAAGAATGATGCAGCAGTGCCTGTGAAGAATGATGCAGCAGTGCCTGTGAAGAATGATGCGGCAGTGCCTGTGAAGATTGATGCAGCAGTGCCTGTGAAGGTTGATGCAGCAGTGCCTGTGAAGATTGATGCAGCAGTGCCTGTGAAGAATGATGCAGTAGTGCCTGTGAAGATTGATGCAGCAGTGCATGTGAAGAATGATGCAGCAGTGCATGTGAAGAATGATGCAGCAGTGCCTGTGAAGAATGATGCAGCAGTGCGTGTGAAGATTGATGCAGCAGTTCATGTAAAGAATGATGCAGCAGTGCATGTGAAGAATGATGCAGTGCCTGTGAAGAATGATGCAGCAGTGCATGTGAAGATTGATGCAGCAGTTCATGTGAAAGATGATGCAGCAGTGCCTGTGAAGATTGATGCAGCAGTACATTTGAAGAATGCTGCAGCAGTGCCTGTGAAGAATGATGCAGCAGTGCCTGTGAAGATTGATGCAGCAGTGCCTGTGAAGAATGATTCAGCAGTGCCTGTGAAGATTGATGCAGCAGTGCCTGTGAAGGATGATGCAGCAGTGCCTGTGGAGAATGATACAGCAGTGCCTGTGAAGGTTGATGCGGCAGTGCATGTGAAGAATGATGCAGCAGTGCATGTGAAGATTGATGCAGCAGTTCATGTGAAAGATGATGCAGCAGTGCCTGTGAAGATTGATGCAGCAGTACATTTGAAGAATGATGCAGCAGTGCCTGTGAAGAATGATGCAGCAGTGCCTGTGAAGATTGATGCAGCAGTGCCTGTGAAGAATGATTCAGCAGTGCCTGTGAAGATTGATGCAGCAGTGCCTGTGAAGGATGATGCAGCAGTGCCTGTGGAGAATGATACAGCAGTGCCTGTGAAGGTTGATGCGGCAGTGCATGTGAAGAATGATGCAGCAGTGCCTGTGAAGAATGATGCAGCAGTGCATGTGAAGAATGATGCAGCAGTGTCTGTGAAGAATGATGCAGCAGTGCCTGTGAAGAATGATGCAGTGCCTGTGAAGAATGATGCAGCAGTGCGTGTGAAGATTGATGCAGCAGTTCATGTGAAAGATGATGCAGCAGTGCCTGTGAAGATTGCTGCAGCAGTGCATTTGAAGAATGCTGCAGCAGTGCCTCTGAAGAATGATGCAGCAGTGCCTGTGAAGATTGATGCAGCAGTGCCTGTGAAGATTGATGCAGCAGTGCCTTGAAGGGTGATGCAGCAGTGCCTGTGAAGGATGATGCAGCAGTGCCTGTGGAGAATGATGCAGCAGTGCCTGTGAAGGTTGATGCAGCAGTGTATGTGAAGAATGATGCAGCAGTGTCTATGAAGATTGATGCAGCAGTGCCTGTGAAGATTGATGCAGCAGTGGCTGTGAAGAATGATTCAGCAGTGCCTGTGAAGATTGATGCAGCAGTGCCTGTGAAGAATGATGCAGCAGTGCCTGTAAAGATTGATGCAGTAGTGCTCGTGAAAATTGATGCAGCAGTGCCTGTGAAGAATGATGCAGCAGTGCCTACGAAGATTGATGCAGCAGTGCCTGTGAAGATTGATGCAGCAGTGCCTGTGAAGATTGATGCAGCAGTGCCTGTGAAGATTGATTCAGCAGTGCCTATGAAGATTGATTAAGCATTTTGCCTCATTTAAGATTGATGCAGCAGTGCCTGTGAAGATTGATGCAGCAGAGCCTGTGAAGCTAGAAATTAAGATCGGCAAAAACAACTACCAACTACTTCAGCTTTGGACCAAGTGGTTTAGAGCTTTCTGACAAACTTACCCAACTCTTCGAGGAAAAACTGTGGCACCATGCTTCACAACCAATTTCAATTATACACACACATTTATGGTTATGGTAATCCCTCTAATTTCCCCACCTCCCTCCCCATATTACTTTCCCAATTTTGGGGGCAAAATTCAATTGGTGGTTCTTATAAATCCCAGTCACCTCCAGTCCCGCCAATCATTGTTTAATTAATGAAGAAATAATGTATTATATGGATGATTTTGAAGCATTTTTTTTCAACTTGTGCCTTGAAGGGTGATGCAGCAGTGCCTGTGAAGGATGATGCAGCAGTGCCTGTGGAAGAGGAGCGTACAGCAGTGCCGCAGCGAAGGGGTTGATGCAGCAGTGCATGTGAAGAATGATGCAGCAGTGCCGCAGCGAAGAATGATGCAGCAGTGCATGTGAAGAATGATGCAGCAGTGTCTGTGAAGAATGATGCAGCAGTGCCTGTGAAGAATGATGCAGTGCCTGTGAAGAATGATGCAGTGCCTGTGAAGAATGATGCAGCAGTGCGTGTGAAGATTGATGCAGCAGTTCATGTGAAAGATGATGCGGCAGTGCCTGTGAAGATTGCTGCGGCGGTGCGTTTGAAAGAATGCTGCAGCGGTGCCGCAGCGAAGAATGATACTGGCGGTGCCTGTGAAGATTGATGCAGCAGTGCCCAACGAAGATTGATGCAGCAGTGCCTGTGAAGATTGATGCAGCAGTGCCTGTGAAGATTGATGCAACAGTGCCTTGAAGGTGATGCAGCGGAGTGCCTGTAGAAAGGAATGATGCAGCAGTACTGTATGAGTGTTGCAGCAATTTCTACGAAGATTGATGCAGCAGTGCCTGTGAAGAATGATTCAGCCGTGCCTGTGAAGATTGATTCAGCAGTGCCTGTAGAAGACAAATACAGCAGTGCCTGTGAAGATTGATGCAGCAGAGCCTGTGAAGATTGATGCAGCAGTGCCTGTGAAGAATGATGCAGCAGTGCCTACGAAGATTGATGCAGCAGTGCCTGTGAAGAATGATTCAGCAGTGCCCGTGAAGATTGATTCAGCAGTGCCTGTGAAGATTGATGCAGCAGTGCCTGTGAAGATTGATGCAGCAGTGCCTGTGAAGATTGATGCAGCAGTGCCTGTGAAGATTGATGCAGTAGAGCCTGTGAAGATTGATGCAGCAGTGCCTGTGAAGATTGATGCAGCAGTGCCTGTGAAGATTGATTCAGCAGTGCCTGTGAAGATTGATGCAGCAGTGCCTGTGAAGATTGATGCAGCAGAGCCTGTGAAGCTAGAAATTAAGATCAGCAAAAACAACCCAACTACTTCAGCTTTGGACCAAGTGGTTTAGAGCTTTCCTGACAAACTTACCCAACTCTTCGAGGAAAAACTGGGACACCATGCTTCACAACCAAACAATTATACACATGTATGGTTATGGTAATCCCTCTAATTTCCCCCTCTCCTCCCCATATTAACTTTCCCAATTTTGGGGGCAAAATTCAATTGGTGGTTCTTATAAATCTGATCACCTCCAGTCCATAATCATTGTTTAATTAATGAAGAAATAATGTATTATATGCATGATTTTGAAGTATTTTTTTTTCAACTTTGTGTTCTAACATGTCTAATAAATTTGATCACCCCCTGATTTTATTGTGGGATTTTTTTCTTCCTGTGATTGAATTATTAGAGGGATTACCCTACTGTAATTATCTTGGCCAGGTTCTGTGTAAAATGTGAAAACTAAATTGTATTTTTGGGCAGATACTTGTTAGACTCATATATAAACTGCCTTTTCATATCATAATGATGGTCATCGATTATTGTTGTTCTTGTTGAATAAACTTCATAGTTATTCTGTTTCCCTTCTATATATGTAGGTAGTTGCAGTAGCAGCTCGACAGCTGGTTAGAGCTCAGACTTTTGCTGATAAGTTCAAGATTCCTAAAGCTTATGGATCCTATGAAGAATTAGTCAAAGATGCTAATATTGGTAATGATTTGAAATTTCCTTTCCACTGATGTATTTCTAAACTGGGACCATGAGAAATCCACCCTATTATGGGTATCTTCAATGCATTCTATATCGACAAATTCTTTATCAGTTTCATTCAGTCAACAGTTTTATGTTTTGAAGATACAACTCTCTCACATTGTACTACTGTACAGTTCTCACAATTATTATCCTAAATTTAACAATGGCTTTCAAAATATTTACTCACTGTCTTGGATCTGGATTTGGAATGTCACACACATGACTCTTTTCAGTCACACATGTATGTATTTGGACCCATTAATATCCATCAAACTACTATTACTTCAGAATTTAGTGAAATACTTGTATGAAATTATTTCTATGTTTCTCTTTGCAGATGTAATTTATGTTGGCTCCATCCACACACAACACCATCAGAATGTTCTGTTATTCCTCAACAATGGCAAGAATGTGCTGTGTGAGAAACCAGTGGCCATGAACTCCAAACAGTTGAAAGAGATGACGGCATTAGCCAGGGAAAAGAAACTATTCTTTATGGAGGTAAATGTAGCAAAGTCTAGGTTCCTGCCTGTATTTTGTTTTACTAGTACATGCCACAAAAGATTGTGGCCCTCCAGTTGTCTCCCTTCAAATGACCAAATGATGGCCATTGAAAATCTACCCGTTAGGCCTAACAGATAAAATAAATAAAATAATTTGGTTCATTTTAATACCCATTGCAAAAATACGAAAACAATGTCAGTCGTTCACTGTTTTAATGACAGATGTGGTATTGTATTAGGCTTGACCCTGAGATCAATATGCACATTGTACAATATGCAGGTCAACTGGACATTGTGAATGAGACATGTCACACTGAGATTGAACCAAATCTTGTTCGCATTGGTGAACCAAGACAGCAATTTGATGGCTTATAAAGGCCTGAAAACTCAGTACAAGGTTTCAAATGGGCGATAGCCTGAACATTTTTAACTCAGACATACCTTTTTTAAGGGGTGAATGGGCGCATTGTAGTTTTTGACTATGGACAGTTCTTTATTCAGATTTTCCATGTCAGACTTTCCTTGAGAATTCTGTGATGTGCATCCGTGGTCATGATCGCTGAAAGAGTATGTAGCATTTCAACCTACAGCTCTACCTGTGATAGCCAGGTTTTTATGATTTCATTCAGTCCTGCACTGTGCCATGCTGCCTCTTATGCAATTCACATGTACAGTCCAAGACCACTGAACTTCATAGGCTAAATGGTTTTATCCGGCAATAAAACAATCCCTCCGCACTATCTGTCCACTATTTTTGTTGAGTTCAGCAAATAATTTGAACGGCATGAGGAGCTGATGGGTCTACAATCAGTCCTCAAACATCCACGGCTGATTGAATTTGTTCTGTTTACCACCATCATCTTCACACGGGTCACCTGATCAGCATGCTGCAATACGAACCAATCATCTGACCCATATGAAGAAGATGGCGGTACTGCGAAAATTTCAATCGGTCGTGTAAGTTTGAGGACTTATTCCAAACACAGCCCTCCATGGTGATCAAAGTATATGCCAGCCTTGATGAAAATAGTGGACAGAGAGTGGAGGGGGGGGGGGGGGAGGGTGGGTATTGCCGGTTAGAGCCATGCGGCCCCTGAAGTTTAGTAGTCACAGGCAATACGATGCAACATGGCATAGTGCAGGAATTGAACAAAGACATGAAAACTTTTTTTTTAATTCTGTATGGACAATAATATGGCCATGAATTTACAGCACATGACCACGTGGTTACGGAGTATGATAGTACTGGTACACTATTCACATGATTTCAATATTGGAACTGTATTGTAGCAAATGAGTGGACTAGTATGCTGCCAACACCCGTAATTAGATACTCACATAACCACATAGTAACAATATAGCAGCCATATGATAGTGACAACAATCCGAATAATGTGAATAAGTAAAAAATTAAATTGAAATTAAAGTGTCAACATTAAACATCACAATACGTTTGCTGAATTCTAGAATATTAATACATGTATATTAAACTGATACACCAGACAAAAAGCTAATTACACCAGACAACATATTCTCCAGAATGTTAGTATATATTATGAACTATTTTCATTGTACTGAGGATAAGGGAATGTAATATTATAATGATGCAATAAAAGAACTTGTCTATGGTTTTTCAAGACGTGATTACTTGTCTCTACCTATGAAAACTCATATTCTGTAAATATCCTGACTTTATCTTACAGGCTTTGTGGACACGTTTCTTTCCAGTCTATGCGAAGGCTCTCGATGAACTCGATAGTGGTAGCCTGGGAAAGATCCACCATCTGAATATAGATTTCGCTATACCTATCTGGCATGCAGACAGAGTCAACAAGAAGGAGCTGGGTGGTAGCGGCCTAATGGATATTGGCACGTACCTTATCAACGTGGCACTGTTCGTGTTTGGGAAGCCGGATAAAATTATTGTGGAAGGACATCTTCAAGATGGTGAGTTACCATGGCGATACACATGTAATCCTTTTATAATTCAATGACTTCCAATTTTGTGGATGAAGTTCAATCAGTCATTAAATTAATTTGACCTCTGTGAGCGTTTTCTATCCACAGTTGCAATTTTTTCTGAGTGGATACACTAGGTGGAGACAATGTGTCGCCTACTGAAATTGAGGCAGAGTTCAGAGGTCAAAGGTTACTTTTTTTCAAAAAATCAGGAAATCTTTGATCATTGACAGTTTTCTATCTCTTTTTTCAAATTTTTGGTGAATGGATTCCCTAGTGGGGACTATGTATTGCATACCAAATGTTGGTCGAGGTCATATGTCAAAGGTCAGTGTCGTTGTGAGTGGATTCAAAGGGGGTGGGGGGGGGGATGTTGCATATCAAAAATTAGGTAAAGGTCAAAGGTCACTTTGACCCCAAAATCAGGAAATTATTCAAAGTAACTTTTTTGTCTGTCAGTAGCTACATTAGGGGGACATGATGTGTCACATACCAAAATGAAAACATGAAATTGTTGAAAATCATGATTTTTTGTGTCCAGGGATATATCAAGGGGAAATAATGTGTCATGTACCAAAATTTAGGTTAAGGTCAATAGTCGAGGTCACTGTGACCCCGAAATCATGAAAATGTTAAAAATTACTTTTTTTGTGGCCATTGATACATTGAGGGGAGATGATGCGTTGTCTATCAAAATTTAGGTCAACGGTCAAGGTCACTGACCCCAAAATCACAAAATCATTAAAAGTCACATTTTTGTATGTCTGTCAAAGACGCGGGTTGTGTAATGCGATGGTGACATTTATTGTCCGTGCAATATCTCTAGTTTCATCGTATGGATGGTTACCAAACTTTGGGTATACCTTACTTGCATGGCAAAGAGGAGCCATATTCATTTTGGGATCATTTTGTCAAAGCTCAAGATCACAGTCCCCCAAAACTGAATTCAGTTTAACTGGAAGAGGGATCCTTTATGAAATTTATGCCTGTTTATTAACTCAAGAACAAAGGTTTACTTCATCACTTTCTTCACATTTTTCTTCCTCCATGAAAATTTTTTTCACCTGAAAGGAATCTATTTGAAGAGAACTACTATTTCCTTGTCTTTGACTGTTGTCGCTTTTAGTGTGGGATATGTGAGCTCTTGGCTCTTGTTCCAAAGTCACCTAGTTACCAAAAGTTAAGACCATTTTATTTATTAGTTTATCATTCAATATAAGATGTGATATATATTCTCAGAAGCACAAAATTGTAGACCTTTCTCTTGATTGCTAGCTACCAATTGGGATCAAGGCCATTAAACAACCTTGAAATTTGGACCAGTGTAATTTCAGATGTATGGGTGTATTTTGAAGCCCCTTGGACTCTTGTTTCAAATTCATGTTCCAATAAATAATTCTATGGTGAGAAATTTCACATACTGTCAGTGAATTATTAGAAGATTTTGACATACATATGCCACATTACATGAAAAATACAGAATGCTTTCAAAGTTTTGGAGTTTGTTATAACATGTAGAATAATTGTCTGATATTGTCTCCTGATCTTGTCCACTGATCTTGTCTCCTGTTATTGTCTCATGATCTTGTGATCTTGTCTCCTGATATTGTCTCCTTATATTGTCTCCATTTCTTGTCTCTTGTTATTGTCTGCTGATCTTGTGATGTCTCCTGATCTTTTCTTCTGATCTTGTCTCTTGTTATTATCCCATTGGCATATATGCCTTTTGGTGTCACATTTTTGTGGTATTCATGGCAACATAACGCAAAAATATCCATATAACAACATTAACACTCGTAGAAATGGAACAATTGCATCTAGAGACTCGGGAATTTATACAGCATTGCTGGGTGGAAATGCACAAGCCTAATCACACTGGAGATTCAATCATTGGAACTCTCGGGTTTTTGCTGCAATAATTATACCTCTCGGGTCGAAAACGCTATTCATCGGGTAAAAATGGCGGATTCTGGGCAACAGATGCTGCCCAGCGACAAAAACCTGCCCGGATTGGAGGAGCCACCAATGTAAGTACTTCCAGGTACCCACCAGTTGGTGATCCGCATGGTTAGGAATCGTTAAGTGTAACTTAACAAATGCGCTGGCGTCTGGGGTTTACTGACGACGCTTCACAATTCCGATAGTCACACGTGCCTTCAAACTTTTGGCGCTAAATCGAGTGTGAACTACAGCCCAAATTAGACTTTTTCTACCCTGAGAACCGTGCCCATCAACAAACTAACAGTATAATGTGGTTTGCGGTCAAATCATCAACTTTCGAATGTTCTTTCACCCTTATTTTGCTATGGTTCAACATTATCATTCAGTAAATGGATCTTATGGGTGAGAGCCGTCATACTCTCGGGTAAGCATGTCAAAATATTTGTATTATTTCCCTCATTTTTAAGTATTTTTTATCATTTGCTTCATGTATGCTTGGGAGTTCACTATTATATTAATTGTCTTCTTTAGTTCAATGGATGTATCTGGAATACAAGATTTGCCTTTGGACTTTTGTCTAGTGTCAACATCGACAAAACAGGCCTAAGTGACGTTGATGGGACAGGGGGTGTAGACCTACTTGTATCACTGCCAAGCACGGCAGTTTCCGGAGACCATGGCTTTCAGGTGTACACAATGCGGCAAGATGTTTAATCGACAATATAATCTGAAGAGGCATCAACAGACTCATACAGAGAAGAACATCCCATGTAGATTGTGTGAGGGACAGTTTGTAGAGAAATGTGATCTGACACGCCAATTCCAAGCGAAGCCCAATTCACCAAGCTACCAATGCACAAATTGTATGAAGTTCTATTTTTTCCAGTACATTTTGGATAGACACACAGAAAAGCAGACTGGAAATCACAGGTTTGTTTAGAATTGTATTCAGTGGATCATGCTGTACGGGTATCAAAATTTTAATCTGCAACTTAAGTAGACCAAACTATAAGAAAGCAGTTCTTCCTAATTTTCCCCATGTGTTGAGACATACTTTTGAAAACTGTGGGAAGTGTCCAGCAATGAACGTTGCCGCAATACATGTAGGCCTATGTATGTATTTATGTTTTCACCGCCCTGCACGCGTCAACCTCTGGGCCTGGCGATCCAACGATCGCATGCATACATTGATATAATGTAACGTTTTCTGACATCGAAAGTGATTTATCGCGATGTACTGCTAATACGTGACATTGTGTGTAATACAAGCACACCGTGGTTCGATGCGTTATTGTGCAGGCCCAGCGCGGATTTCATTGCCTCTCTATAGTCATGGTTCGTCTGACAAAGCCGAGCCATGACAGAAGACGGATTCGCCAGAACTAAGATCAGTTGTTTATTAATAAACTTTTTGAACAGTCTTCGTGACCTCATGACTTTTCCGGATATGCCCATATTTGAAAAAAATAGACATCTTAGCTTGCTAAGGGCATTTCACGTTTCACTTAACACTACCCTTAGAGTGTCGCTGTGATTCGGCATGTATTTCACACGGCGCCATCTATCTAGAGGGAGATAATCCAGTTCGAAAGTTGTTCCCAAAGCTTGAGGTCAAATGTCGGTCCCATTTAAACGAGCCAATGATATTATCTGTATTCAAATATTTCCCAGACATGCAGACGTGTCAGTTTCACGAGGCGCAAGACTGGGGGAGTCTACGCGAGACCAAAACGAAGTTGTGCGAATTAGCTATTTTATTTCTCACTCTAGTGGAGCATGGTTCTTTATTTATCTTAAGAAAAATCATATTACAAACGGCCTAACATATTTGAAAACAAAATAAAATCGGCGGCAGGCCACAGGAAAATGATATGCTTTTTATTTTGTGATGGAGGCACTTCGAGGCCCACCATGGGATCATTTCAATCGATCGCTTTCTGGAGGTGTGTCTTCGTTGTATGAATGTGAGTGCACCGATGTCGGATGTAACGGGACCAGTCGGATGTGACCATTTGGGAAACGCCCAATTACACTCAGATAGCACCCGTTACCGCATGGCTACGAGCAGAAGTTTCTACGTATGATCGTGCCATGCGTTCGGATGATGAAAAATAGAAGACAGGCAATGTGTCGTGTATTTCATCCCCTTTGAACTCAAGTTGTGAATAGCCGTGAGTATTTTGACTGGAGAGACGCCCATGTGCCCTTTCCGCTAGCACATCAAAGAGACCGTTCTACAGGGTATTCTCATTATAACGGCGGCCTGTATGTGAACCCGGCGAAGCACGCGATAACACCGCCCGTTCATCGGCTGTTATTATAAACAGTTTGTTCAGTAATAACTGTTCTCGCTTAATTTGCGTGCAGGGCTGGTACGGAGTATACAGAATTATGGAGGATGGGTTTTCAGAGTGAGTTAGTTGCAGTATTGTACAGGGAAATGGTGAAGAATATAATCCGCCTTGACAGGCTGCAAAAAAAAAAAAAAAAAAAAAAAATGGATTAGTGAATCTCATCGTGGTATCTGCATATGAATAATGTTTAGCTTGGCGTTAACTATACCGACGCGCATTTGATACCCATTATTTTATAGTGTAACTGTTTACCGCTAAGATGCTGCTGCTTGCATTAAAATAGAACATCAAAAATTTCACACCTTAGCAGTCAGAATGGATATTTTTCCTATCCTCGCACATGTGAGCAACCGCTGAAATCAATACGGGAACAACAAAATGATCAAAATCGACATAACTATGATATGTACGTCACAAATTGAGGATCGATCAGCATCAGAACTATGAGGATTCCAGGTAGAATAACTGACCTTCATCGTTAGCTTAATTTTCAAATGAGTTATCAAAAGTAGTGTTTTTTTTTTATTTGCGTGTTATACATAATACACTAATATTGTGTCTCATTTCAGTTACCGATGAATGAGGATTTGCGTACAAGTCAGCTTTGACCCTGCAACCTGCCCGCTACACTGGTGAAAAGAAGCACTTGTGCACCTTGTGCGACAAATCATTTACTTGTGCGGCGGATCTCAGAGTACACCTTGAGAGGTGTGAGAAGAAGTCTGCATGCCCTTGCTCAATATGCTCGAAGTCTTTTGCCAGCCGAAGTTTTCTCTCTCAGGACAAGAAATTCACCTTGAGAGATATCCATACCAGTGTCACGCTTGCGGGAAGGTGTATCAGCATCCAACATCACTGTTTGGACACAAAAATGCATGCTCTCTAACAATTAACTTCTACTTCATGACGGTGTTTAACTTTGAGTAGCTCAAACTCAAACCTACATGATCGAAGCCATTAGGTCAAAGACTCATCTCCTGAATCATATCTTGTACTTGCCTCGATTACCGCGGTGCATATTCCAAGCAAACGTAAACCAACTACCAAACCAGAATCGTCGTGTGTGTCACAATCTGTTATGATTTCAAGGGCGGATCCAGCGAAAATTCATAGGGGGGAAGAGGGGGGGGGGGTCGACTATCACAGCACGACAGGTGAGAGTGCAGGGGCCGCCTAGGCCCCGGAAGCTCCGGGATCCTAGATCACCGGAGATGCATTCTAAGCGCTTTCCCAGAAATAAATCTGAACAAAATGTATGCAGATTTATGGTTCTATTTTCAGGCTTGTTTCGCACACATCGATAGTGAAAAATCACACCTCATGGAACATTAAAAACCAGTACGCGAAGTGATACGATTCATTTACACAAAATTAAAATAAGGAAATCCTCACTGCCCAACAACCTAGGCCCCGGAAGCTCTGAGGTTCTAGATCGACGGAGATGCGTTCTGAGCGTTTTCCCGGAAATGAATCTAAACATAATGTATGCAGATTTATGGTTCTATTTTCACGTTTAATCCACATTTGAAATCACGCATTGATGTTGAACAAATCACACCTCATGCCTGAATCCTTTTGACTTTCTAGTTATATTTAACGCATACAAACAGGCGAGGCCAGGGTCCACCGGTAGCTCATAGGTCCTAGATCGCGGAAGATGCATTTAAGCATTTTTTTCCGGAAATAAATGAGCAAAATGTATGCAGATTTATGGTTATATTTTCACGCTTGTTTCGCATTTATAAGCATGCATCGATAGTGAAAAACAGTATGATACGGATACAATTCATTTACACAAAGCTGAAATAAGTGAATCCTCACAGCCCAACAGGCGAGTGTGCAGGGGCCGCCTAGGTCCGGGAAGCTCGGAGGTCCTGGATCGCTGAAGATGCGTTCCAAGCGTTTTTCGGGAAATAAATCTGAAGAAAATGTGTGCAGATTTATGGTTCTATTTGCACTTTGGTTTCACTTGAGCACGCATCGATATTGAAAACTATCACATCTTATGCCCGACTCCATTTGACTTTCTGGTTTTACACATGCAAATCAGACCTATAACACACCAAGACACGTGGTTCTCTCGTGTCGATAATGTCTGATTTTAGATACATATTGAATCTCCAACATTAATAGTACGCTCACAGACCACATGAATAGATGAGGGTCTGTTTAATACACCTATTGATACTCTAATTACATAATGCACATTCGTTCATTTTACATGTCAATTTATGACATTATTTCTACGTGGAATCCCAGGGTTCGCTGATCTCGCTCTCTCTCATCAAAAATGTTTTTCAGGTTTCATGGGTGGGGGGTGGGGGATTTCCCTTTAGCTAAAAAGCGACTATGCGTGGATTCTGGCAAAAATTCTATTTTTATTTCCATTTTCTCACATGGACTGACCAAACTATGCGTTTAAGAATATCATCAGTTCTTCACAAAATCGTGTTTTCTGCCGAACTGTGAGATTATTAAATCAACGAAATTTCTAAAAATACAATCCTGAAATGAAGTTTTAGCCCACCATCACCAGATGGTGGGCTGTTCAAATCACTTTTTGTCCGTGGTCCGTCGTCCGTCAGTCATTCCGTCGTCCGTCCGTCCGTCCGTAAACAATTCTTGTTATCGCGATTTCTCAGGAACTACTGCATCCGATTCGAAAATCCAATATGGCCACCAGGCAGCCATCTTGGATTTCCCCATGAAACCTTGTTATCGCGATTTCTCAGGAACTGCTGCATGGATCTTTCTCAAATTTGGTACACAGGTTCCCCTTGGGGTCTAGTTGTTTAAGATACCTTTTTTGGTCCGATTCGAAAATCCAATATGGCCACCAGGCAGCCATCTTGGATTTCTCCATGAAACCTTGTTATCGCGATTTCTCAGGAACTACTGCATGGATCTTTCTCATATTTGGTACACAGGTTCCCCTTGGGGTCTAGTTGTGCAAGATCCCTTTTCTGGTCCGATTCGAAAATCCAATATGGCCACCAGGCAGTCATCTTGGATTTCTCCATGAAACCTTGTTATCGCGATTTCTCAGGAACTACTGCATGGATCTTTCTCAGATTTGGTACACAGGTTCCCCTTGGGGTTTAGTTGTGCAAGATACCTTTTCTGATCCATTTCGAAAATCCAATATGGCCACCAGGCAGCCACCTTGGATTTCCCCATGAAACCTTATCGCGATTTCTCAGGAACTACTGCATGGATCTTTCTCAAATTTGGCACACAGGTTCCCCTTGGGGTCTAGTTGTGCAAGATACCTTTTCTGGTCCGATTCGAAAATCCAATATGGCCACAAGGCAGCCATCTTGGATTTCTCCATGAAACCTTGTTATCGCGATTTCTCAGGAACTACTGCATGGATCTTTCTCAAATTTGGTACACAGGTTCCCCTTGGGGTCTAGTTGCAAGATACCTTTTCTGGTCCGATTCGAAAATCCAATATGGCCACCAGGCAGTCATCTTGGATTTCTCCATGAAACCTTGTTATCGCGATTTCTCAGGAACTACTGCATGGATCTTTCTCAGATTTGGTACACAGGTTCCCCTTGGGGTTTAGTTGTGCAAGATACCTTTTCTGATCCATTTCGAAAATCCAATATGGCCACCAGGCAGCCACCTTGGATTTCCCCATGAAACCTTATCGCGATTTCTCAGGAACTACTGCATGGATCTTTCTCAAATTTGGCACACAGGTTCCCCTTGGGGTCTAGTTGTGCAAGATACCCTTTCTGGTCCGATTCGAAAATCCAATATGGCCACCAGGCAGTCATCTTGGATTTCTCCATGAAACCTTGTTATCGCGATTTCTCAGGAACTACTGCATGGATCTTTCTCATATTTGGTACACAGGTTCCCCTTGGGGTCTAGTGCAAGATACCTTTTCTGGTCCGATTCGAAAATCCAATATGGCCACCAGGCAGTCATCTTGGATTTCTCCATGAAACCTTGTTATCGCGATTTCTCAGGAACTACTGCATGGATCTTTTTCAGATTTGGTACACAGGTTCCCCTTGGGGTTTAGTTGTGCAAGATACCTTTTCTGATCCATTTCGAAAATCCAATATGGCCACCAGGCAGTCATCTTGGATTTCTCCATGAAACCTTGTTATCGCGATTTCTCAGGAACTACTGCATGGATCTTTCTCAAATTTGGCACACAGGTTCCCCTTGGGGTCTAGTTGTGCAAGATACCCTTTCCGATCCGATTCGAAAATCCAATATGGCCACCAGGCAGCCATCTTGGATTTCCCCATGAAACTTTGTTATCACGATTTCTCAGGAACTACTGCATGGATCTTTCTCAAATTTGGTACACAGGTTCCCCTTGGGGTCTAGTTGTGCAAGATACCCTTTCCGAGCATGGATCTTTCTCAAATTTGGTACACAGGTTCCCCTTGGGGTTTAGTTGTGCAAGATACCTTTTCTGATCCATTTCGAAAATCCAATATGGCCACCAGGCAGCCACCTTGGATTTCCCCATGAAACCTTATCGCGATTTCTCAGGAACTACTGCATGGATCTTTCTCAAATTTGGCACACAGGTTCCCCTTGGGGTCTAGTTGTGCAAGATACCCTTTCTGGTCCGATTCGAAAATCCAATATGGCCACCAGGCAGTCATCTTGGATTTCTCCATGAAACCTTGTTATCGCGATTTCTCAGGAACTACTGCATGGATCTTTCTCATATTTGGTACACAGGTTCCCCTTGGGGTCTAGTGCAAGATACCTTTTCTGGTCCGATTCGAAAATCCAATATGGCCACCAGGCAGTCATCTTGGATTTCTCCATGAAACCTTGTTATCGCGATTTCTCAGGAACTACTGCATGGATCTTTTTCAGATTTGGTACACAGGTTCCCCTTGGGGTTTAGTTGTGCAAGATACCTTTTCTGATCCATTTCGAAAATCCAATATGGCCACCAGGCAGTCATCTTGGATTTCTCCATGAAACCTTGTTATCGCGATTTCTCAGGAACTACTGCATGGATCTTTCTCAAATTTGGCACACAGGTTCCCCTTGGGGTCTAGTTGTGCAAGATACCCTTTCCGATCCGATTCGAAAATCCAATATGGCCACCAGGCAGCCATCTTGGATTTCCCCATGAAACTTTGTTATCACGATTTCTCAGGAACTACTGCATGGATCTTTCTCAAATTTGGTACACAGGTTCCCCTTGGGGTCTAGTTGTGCAAGATACCCTTTCCGATCCGATTCGAAAATCCAATATGGCCACCAGGCAGCCATCTTGGATTTCCCCATGAAACCTTGTTATCGCGATTTCTCAGGAACTACTGCATGGATCTCTCTCAAATTTGGTGCACAGGTTCCCCTTGGGTTCTAGTTGTGCAAGATACCTTTTCTGGTCCGATTCGAAAATCCAATATGGCCACCAGGCAGCCATCTTGGATTTCCCCATGAAACCTTATCGCGATTTCTCAGGAACTACTGCATGGATCTTTCTCAAATTTGGTACATAGGTTCCCCTTGGGGTCTAGTTGTGCAAGATACCTTTTCTGGTCCGATTCGAAAATCCAATATGGCCACCAGGCAGCCATCTTTGATTTCCCCATGAAACCTTGTTATCGCGATTTCTCAGGAACTACTGCATGGATCGTTCTTAAATTTGGTACACAGGTTCCCCTTGGGGTCTAGTTGTGCAAGATACCTTTTCTGGTCCGATTCGAAAATCCAATATGGCCACCAGGCAGCCATCTTGGATTTCCCCATGAAACCTTGTTATCGAAATTCCTCAGGAACTACTGCATGGATCTTTTTCAAATTTGGTTCACAGGTTCCCCTTGGGGTCTAGTTGTGCAAGATACCTTTTCTGGTCCAATTCGAAAATCCAATATGGCCACCAGGCAGCCATCTTGGATTTCCCCATGAAACATTTTTATCGTCATTTCTCAGAAAGTGCTGCATGGATCTTTCTCAAATTTGGTACACAGGTTCCCCTTCGGGTCTAGTTGTGCAAGATGCCTTTTCTGGTCTGATTCGAAAATCCAATATGGCCACCAGGCAGCCATCTTGGGTTTCCCCATGAAACTTTGTTATCGCGATTTCTCAAGAAGTACTGCATGGATCTTCCTCAAATTTGGTACACAGATATCCCTTGTGGCCCAGTTGTGCAAGATACCTTTTTTGGTCCGATTCGAAAATCCAATATGGCCGCCAGGTGGCCATCTAGAATTTCCCCTTGAAACATTGTTATCGTGAATTCTCTGGAAATATATCATGGATCTTTCTGAAATTTGGTACACAGGTTCCACATGGGGCCTAGTTGTGCAAGATACCTTTTTTGGTCCGATTCGATAATCCAAGTTACGCTTCAAATTAATACGGTATTCCCGAGTTGTGACGTTGCATCACAAGAGTCGGCGGATCAAACGGTGGGGAATATTCTATATATTGGCTATAGAGAATATCCATCCCTTCACCTTCCATATCAAGGAGTTCAAATAATTCGAAATTAAAATGTATTTCTTCAAATTTTAAATCAGTTTTCTTTAGTCCATGCAGTTAGTTGCAAGTGAACTGACCCACCCTTTCGTCTGCTGGCGGATCGGCTACATGAAGGGACGTCACTCTTGTGACACAACGTCACAACTGTAGACCACTGCATGTTTCGATCCAAGGGAGATATCAGGATTCAGATACTTTCGAAGTTTCAACGTTACTGCACGGACTGGATCCCTTCAGTATTAAGTATTATACCATCTTACTATTTTCGAGCATGGTATCTTAAAAGAGATATCTCAAACTAGCCCAGTAAACTGAACAGAATTAGCATTCGTTCCTAATTATAAAATCTTAAGTATGTTTCATAGCTCATGCCAAAATGTCAAAGAGATTTGTCTTCGCTTCCAGTACCCAATGATGACATGTGCAAAAAAAATATACAAAATATAAATACTACAAAACGAAGGATCCACCGTACATGTATATTCACTTTCAGATTAACTTTGCTCATTTCTCTTGTACTATAACAACCGACATAAGTACAGTTTCTAGGTATCTTGAAACTCCTGAAGATTATATCTTGGTGTTTTCCAGTGTCCCTTTTTCGATCTGATTCGAAATTCTGTAAACAAAATTACAAATCAATCGTTTGTTCTTAGTAACAATGGACAAAATGATCCTCTTGTCATTAGCTTACAATTATCGGACAATGGTGGGCGCCAAGATCCTTCAGGATCTCTCGTATTATTTGACGCATCTTTTCATATTAATGATTAATTATTAATAGCGAACATTCAAAGGAAATACATCGGGAAAGTAGAAAAACTTGCGCGTTTGAGGTTTTTTGAAATAATTCACGCAAAACCGTGAATGTGAATTCGTCAATGTTATTGTTCAGAGATGTGAATAGATATTAACAGTCATATTCCAATTATCAATTTATCATTTAAACTGCATTCGATCGAGGTAATATCAGATATTGATATACCGAACTGTGACGGTTGGTCCTAACCTGTAGAATGTGGAGAGAATCTATAGTAGTATAGGGAAAGCAAATCTTGTTTCTGTGGTGAGGAGAAAAATGGGGAGGGAAAGGGGTTGACCTTAGGTTGATGTTTAGAGCATTTCCACAAAGTGGATGCTCTTATGTTTTCATGAGAAACGGCTTCGCCGCCGCCGCGACTTTAAACGTGAATATCTCTGAAACCGTTGAATATTTTCGGGTCAGACTTTGTGTGCTATCTCCTTAGGCCTGGGGAATTTGTCTGGTTGTGTTTCGATACCCGCTGCTCACCACTATGTGGCGTTGTAGTCAGAGCATAGGTAAACCTTTCTCTGACGATTTCGTCTGAACGGCTTGTATGATTTCTTTGAAATTTTATTACAATGGTCTTGAAGGATGGTCAATGTGCTGAAAAGGTTTTGGTGTAGCTGGCATAGCTATAAAGGCAAGTTTTTTGCGTCGCAAAAAAAAAAGTTTTTCGTGAAATGAAAATTTGCCAATTCGTTTGGAGAAATATTTAAAAACTGTTCTATTCTAGGTTGCCAAGCATAAATATAGGATTGCCGACATGATAATTCCCTTTCGGTGCGAACAAAATTGCCATTTAAATGAAAAATCTCATTTATCTGACTTAATGACAAAACCTCTACAACCATTATCATGATTAAAGTTTTTTCCATTGAACTCTTATGTGCCATCTCCCTAGGGCTTTAAATCTCACCCGCTTGTTTTTCGTGGCATTTGGTCATCACTAGGTGGCGCTATAGACATGAATGCAGGTAAACATGTGTAACATCATATCTTCTGAACAACGTGTTGGATTTCCATGTAATTTGGGTATAATGATCTTGCAAGATAGGCAAAGAACTGACAGGATTTTGGTGGTGTTGGCGAATCATGGAGAGTCATTTTTGCATTTCAAAATAAGATTTTGTTTTCACAAAAATGGAAATTTGCTTCTTAATCAGCGAAAAGTAATTCTATTTTGCTGAACATGATCGTAGCATTCCCAGTGTTATAATTTACATCTCTTGTAAGCCAAATGGCCATTTTTCTTAATATATGAAATTCTCATGACTTGAGTCCAATATCTACAAACCCCAGGCCACATCTGAGGATTTTGCTTCATCATGTAGGTTTGTGATATTGTTCATCATTGGGTGGCACTATAGACAGTAAATGTTTTTAGCACAATTTATTGGCATTTCATCTGTTTATGAAGTTTATTATTGTCAGACAGACAAAGGACTGAATTTTTTTTTTTTTTTTGAAATTGAAGGGCCACCTCTCATACGGATTTTGCAGCCCATCAACATAATGCTTGATTTATATCTCATTATACATTCTTTTTCATATATTGATGTAGACCCGTTAGGGTCTGATGACCCTAGGGTCATCCAGATATATATATAGGGGAGCTGTAACTCTTGTAACAGAAAGTGCCCGGTTTACTCTTGCACAAAACAAAGTTCCTGCACTGAAAGAAATAGTTCTGAAGCTTTTTCTTCTTGATAACCTGTTTTTTGTCTTTTGAATTCTTTTTGTTGTTCTTTTATGTAAGCTGAATATAGTAGATGTGTTTTGATGTTTTTTCAAGTGCTCAGTTGTTGTTTTTGAGGGTTTGATGTTTCTAGGTAAAAGTATGTCGTCTGCTAGACCAGAGACTGTCGTCTGCTAAACCAGGGACTATAAGAGGAAAATGCTGGTTGATTTTTGGTCTGTGTATGTCACAATTTTTTCGACATGAAATGGCTTGTTTGGTCAATATTAATGTATATTTGTTGTATACTGCATTTTCAATTTCATGTTCCTCTTCACTTTCCTCATTTCTTTGTTTTCACTGTGTTTGAAAGGAAATTTTGGCAAATGAATTTGAGAGTTCCCTCTCCTTGAGACCCTCTTCAGCAATGTGACATAGCCACTGAAGCCAGTGGTTTTCATGTACATTGTACCTACAGCAAAGTGTGGGTAGCTTTCTAGGTCAGTTCTTCTGCTGACCCAGTTTTTGTCAGCTTTAGCAACTAATATGTACAAGTAGCTTACTCAGAGTAATATTGGCCATAAATTCTTTTGTCATTAATCCATGATATGGTAAAGAGTTAATTACCAACAGCTTGATCAAGTGTCATATCCAAATCCTCTAACCAGCCCTCTTCCATAAAGAATTAGAGCATTTCCACAAAGTGGATGCTCTTATGTTTTCATGAGAGCCGGATTCGCCGCCGCCGCCGCGACTTTAAACGTGAATATCTCTGAAATCCTCTGAAACCGTTAAATATTTTTGGGTCAGACTTTGTGTGCTATCTGCTTAGGCCTGGGAAATTTGTCTGGTTGTGTTTCGATACCCGCTGCTCGCCACTAGGTGGCGTTGTAGTCAGAGTATAGGTAAACCTGTCTCTGACGATTTCGTCTGAACGGCTTGTCTGATTTCTTTGAAATTTTATTACAATGGTCTTGAAGGATAGTCAATGTGCTGAAAATATTTTGGTGTAGCTGGCATAACTATAAATGCAAGTTTTTTGCGTCTCAAAAAAAAAGTTTTTCTTGAAATGAAAATTAACCAATTCGCTTGGAGAAATATTTAAAAACTGTTCTATTCTAGGTTGCCAAGCATAAATATAGGATTGCCGACATGATAATTCCCTTTCGGTGCGAACCAATTTGCCATTTAAATGAAAAATCTCATTTATCTGACTTAACATCAAAACCTCCATAACCATTATCACGATTACAGTTTTTTTATACGCCCGCCAAAAGGCGGACGTATTATGTGATGGCGGTTTCCGTCCGTCTGTCCGTCCGTCTGTCCGTCCCCCGTGTCCGGTCTATATCTGGAACAGTTTTCTATTTACAGTTCCAATTTTTGATGAGTGGATACCCTACAGGGAGACGATGTGTCGCGTACAAAAATGAAGGTCGCGGTCAGAGGTCAAAGGTCACTGGCCTGAAAAACAGGAAATCAGTGAAGTGTTCGTGTCCGGTCTATATCTCTGGATGTTTTCTATCCACAGGTGCAATTTTTTGTGAGTGGATACATCAGGTGGAGACGATGTGTCTCGTACCAAAATTCAGGTCGAGGTCAGAGGTCAAAGGTCACTTGCCTAAAAATCAGGAAATCATTGATCATTGATAGTTTCCTATCTACAGTTCTAATTTTTGGCGAGTGGATGCCCTAGGGGGAAACGATGTGTTGCATGCCAAATGTAGGTCGAGGTCAGAGGTCAAAGGTCAGTGTGAATGAAAATCAGGAAATCATAAATTTCTAATTTTTTGTGAGTGAATTCAATAGGGGGAAATGAAGTGTTGCATATCAAAATATAGGTCAAGGTCAAAGGTCATTGTGACGCAAAAATCAGGAAATTATTAAAAATAATTTTTTTTTGTGTCAGTAGATACATTATGGGGACATGATGTGTCACGTACCAAAATGTAGGTCAAGGCCGAATATCAAGGCCACGGTGACCCCCAAAATCATGAAATTCATAAAAATCGTGATTTTTTTGTGTCCATTGATGCATTGACGGAAGACGATGTGTCATGCACCAAAGTTTAGGTCAAAGGTCAAGGTCACTGTGACCCCAAAATCAGGAAATCATTAAGTCACATTTTCATATGCCTGTTGAAGACGAGGTCATGTAATGCGATGTTGCGTTCTGTCCATTCATCCATGCGATATCTCTAGTTTCAAGGTATGGAATGGTATCAGATACCTTACTCGCATGGCGAAGAGGAGACATACATCAATTTGTCAAATGTCAAGGTCACAGTCCCCCAGAATTGAATCAAGTTTAGCGGACTATATGTGTTAAGTTGGAATATTCAGAGTTCTCTCCCCTACATGTATATGGCATTTGTCCTGTGGAGTTGTCTCCCATGTTTGAAACAGCTACATTTAGTTAAATTGTTGTGAAATAGAAACCATACATTTACTAGTTTAACGTGGAGAGGGGTCCTTTATGAACTTCATACCCGTTTATCAACTCAAGAACAAAGGTTTACTTCATCACTTTCTTCTTCCTTCATGAAAAGTTCTCTCGTCTGAAAGAAATCCATTTGCAGGAAAAGTACTATTTTCTTGTGTTTGACTATTGTTGATTTCATTGTGGGATATGTGAGCTCTCGGTTCTTGCTCCAAGGTCACCTAGTTTCCAAGAGTTAAGCTCATTCTATTTTATCATTCAATTTTAGATGTGATAGGTTACATTCTCAGAAGCACAAAATTGTAGACCTTTTTCCGGATTGCTAGCTACCAATTGGAATCAAGGCGATTAAACAACCTTGAAATTTGGACCAATGTAATTCCAGATATACGGGCGTATATTGAAGCCCTTTGGGCTCTTGTTTCTATTAAACTCTTATGTGCCATCTCCCTAGAGCTTTAGATTTCATCTGCTTGTTTTTCGTGGCATTTGGTCGTCACTAGGTGGCGCTATACACATGAATGCAGGTAAACATGTGTAACTTCATATCTTCTGAACAACGTGTTTGATTTCCATGAAATTTGGGTATAATGATCTTGCAAGATAGGCAAAGGACTCACAAGATTTTGGTGGTGTTGGCGAATCATGGAGATGCATTTTTGCATCTCAAAATAATATTTTGTTTTCACAAAAATGGAAATTTGCTTCTTAATCAGGGAAAAGTAATTCTATTTTTCTGAACATGAATGTAACATTCCCAGTGTTATAATTCACATCCCTTGTAAGCCAAATGGCCATTTTTTAAATATATGAAATTCTGATGACTTGAGTCCAATATCTACATTCCCCAGGCCACATCTGAGGATTTTGCGTCATCTTGTAGTTTCGTGATATTGTTCATTGAGTGGCACTATAGGCAGTAAACTTATATAGCACAATTTATTGGCATTTCATCTGTTCATGAAGTTTATTATTTTCAGACAGACAAAGGATTTTTTGATTGAAATTGAAGGGCCACCTCTCATACGGATTTTGCAGCCCATCAACATAATGCTTGATTTATATCTCATTATACATTGGTGTTTACAATTACTAATTTTGTTAACATTATGATTTAAAAATGGATTGAAAGGACATTGGTGCTGTTAGCGCTGGCATATACATGTGGCATAGGGTATAGTCAGCTAAATATATCTAAATCTAGGCTACATCACCCCCTGCTTACTAGACCCTTCCACATCCTCACACATGTAAGATCGTAGATGAAATGCAAGAGCACAATGTGGGGGATGAGAGAGAGAGAGACATTTATGGTTTTAACATTGATAATGGGTGTGATTAATTATGTATGTTTCATAGGATTAGTCCTCATCTCTGGCCGTACCTTGGCAGAATATGGGTTTGTCATAGATATAAGATCGGTCATAATTTTTAGGAGTGGCAAGTCGCATTTCATGACCTCTTATTTTCTCAGAATCGAGCAAAATAAAAGCCAGGTCAGCAGTCCTATATTTCATCCCCTTTGAACAAAGATGTAAGCAAAACTGGAGAGACGCCCATGTTTCATTCCCTCGAAGACAACCAAGAGATCATTCTACAGCATATCTCCCTTATAAGCTTGACTTTTCTATGAACAAGACGAAGCATGCATCCGTCTGTAAAGGGCCCTCGGTGGCCGAGTGGTCTAAGGCGCTTCGCTGGTGACCGCTAGCCTCATACCGCTGAACCGGCACGGGTTCGAGCCCAGCTGGTCCATGTGTGAAAGTTTGTCAGTTACTTGCCGAAGGGCGGTGGTTCTCTCCGGGTACTCCGGCTTCCTCCACCAACCAAACTGACTGTCACCATATGAGTGAAACAAACTTGAGTGTGACATTAAGCCAAATTCCCTCCCTTCCCCTCCCGTCTGTTGCTGTTATTTTCAACGAACCGTTTGAGCACTATTTGTTATGTACCAGTACGGCGTACACAGACCTGGATGGAGGATCAGGATTGCTATTCAAATTTCAGCATCAGCTCAATCTCCAATGATGCATCACTTGATTTTGAATCGTGCGAACATGACTTGCCAATCTTTTTGCGAACAATGTCAAATGTTATTAGAAGGGAGGCTGGGTAACCAATGCATTGCAACGGGTCAAGCTGTAACGTGCAGAATTCTAGTTCATTTGCTTCTGGTATTATTTTGATAAAAATAAAATACTTGACTATTTAGGTTTTGCCCAAAAACCGTGGTGAACCGTGATGTATGCTGATGATCACAGGCATGACAAATACCAGTCGTTTCTATGATTCCCAGACATCGATATATAAAAAAGCCTATAGGCTCTAGTTACAATTACTAATTTTATTAACATTATGGTTTAAAAATGGATTGAAAGGACATTGGTGTTGTTAGCGCTGGCATAATCATGTGGCATAGGGTAAAGTCAGCTAAATATATCTTACTCTAGGCTACCCTTCTTACACACATAACTAAAATGCAGTCAGAGGAAATATGTTGCCATCAGTGGATGGTCAGTATGGAGAATTGCAAGGATTCAAGTCCGCTTGAAGTCAGGCCATTTTGGTCAAATAGACATACTGTAACACTAATATTCTGCTTTACCTTTCAGGCCTCATATTGAGGCCTGTATGTTGACCATTCTGGTAATAAAACCTGTAATGGTTGACTGATTGCATAATGCACTTTACATAAGTGGACTAGTAGACCGCTTGTGTCAACAAAGTAAACACTTCATTTCCAGAATTAGTGCTATTTCTCTCTCCATTACTGATATAATAATTTGATCCTGTTCCCAAGTCCATTTCTTTAGTCTCCCTGGGCTTCCAGATGTCTGGGGATGCATTCTGGCCACTTTTCAATGAATAAAATCACAAATTATCACTCAGTTAATGCTCATTTTGTTTGGTTTTATGTGGAGGTCTCCAGAATTTATTTGAAACTTGAGATGTGAAATTGCACATACTGTTGCATTTTGACAGCATAGTTACAAATGTTGATAATTATTTCTTGAACTGAAAAAATAGTATTGTAACACCTGAATTACACCATTTGTAGATCGCTGACAGGTCATCGCTTAACATTTAACAATTTCTGAAAATGACGGGATTTTAATATCCGTCCAACCTGACTGATATAATTTACTGGCTTACCTATTCATAAATGCGTATTGGCTAAGATCACATTATGCTTTGTATATATACTGTGCATATGAAGCTGTTTGTAACTTTATTCAATGCTTAAGATGCTGGAACTAATAGCGAAATATACAGAATAAAATTGTGATCCCGGCTACTCAGAGTTGCTTTTCTTCTCTATAATAGAAGTAAAATGATGTGTTTTGGTGCATTTTGACAGAATATTTAGACTTTGAAGATGATATGTAACGATGCCCCAAAATGAACTGAATTTTTCATCTGTTTGTCTGTCTGTCTCTCTGTCTCTCCATCTTTCTTGTCATACCACATATGCAGCTGGTGATGGATCAGAAGCCTAATTAATGAAATTGACTGACCTTCACTTGTTTTATCGAAGTCAAATTTATTATTAGGAAGGAGTGAAGATGGGCTCTCCAAATTCATTATACTTGTGCAATTGGTGACTGACTAGAAGCCTATCCCAGTTGACTGAACCTATTTTCTCAAGGTTATATATTTTATAACTTTTGAATGACATTTTGAAGTGTCATTCGGTTTGACGTATAGAAGTAGTACAAGTATGAACACTGGTATTTCCTGGATTTCAACTTCTTCTTTATTAAACACGACGTTTCGCTAAGTTTGCCCTTAGCATTCTCAAGTGTATATACTTTATATTATGATATAACATGAAATATAGCTAGGCATTCTAAATTGATACCACATATGCAACTGATGATGGACCTGAAATCAATGAAGAAGACTGGCATTGACCTATTTTCTCAAGTTCAATAACTGTATGTTAAGTCACATGTTAACTGCCAAGATGCACTCCAAATCTATTTCAAATTTGTTGTGGCTGTGGTTGTCTTTCAGCACAATATAGCGAATTTGGCATACATGTGTTCCAACAGCCTCATGCTTCAACAGTAATTCAAATTATGCTGTATAGGCTGAGCTGTTGAAACACCCTCCATTTCCTAGCTCTGACATACTGCATCACTGTCGAAATATGGGTACCATGACAGAGGGATAGACCACAGTCAGTGAAGGTTCCTGATTTACATTGAATGTCGTTATGGCCTAAGTAGTATTAGCAGCATTTTACAACAACAAGAACAATTCGCTGACTTACAGTGAAAAATTATAGTGAAAGGTATTTATTTTTTGTTGTTTGGCATTTTTATTTGCTGGCATTGTTTCAGATAGAATACAGGTCAGCCCAATTCATACAATCAGGAATAAAAAGGGGGTTAAAGTCTTTATGTTCAAACTTTCATAGGAAATATAAAAGTGGCAATTTGACATTTTATTTTTATTCGATTTTTTAATGTCGGTGGGCCCATGAAATGCAAAATAAAGTTGGTGTTTCCTCACACTGGGTTTCGCCCATTGGTGAAGAAATCCCTTCTCAGAGGCACTTCTACCACGGATGATTCCTGATTGCTCATCCTCCAGGGGTATGTGCCCCACCCTCTGTCCCATCCTAAAAGAAATTGCCACCACTTAGGGGTTGTGCCCAAATTGGGGAGATCTAAAGCCCTGTTCCTATGGTAAATTGGAGAGGGGACGTCAGCTGGGTGGTGTAAAAACTAGATTTCGGACTTTACACCTAAACATGGGGAAAACACCTGTCGAATGGGTCGTTGGGCCAATATGGTTACTAAGCGTTCACGGAGGATATTAACTTGAAGCGTGCGTCGAGGTCGGTCACGTGATAGGTGGGGTAGATGTAAAACTAAGATTTGTTCTGGAAACAGAATGCAAAATAACAGACTTCACACCCAAGCATGGGAAAACACCCGTCAAATGAGTTTAGGTCTGCTAATAGGGGGTCCTTATGGATCAGGTAGGTTCCTAGCCTACTT